>JARHVA010002104.1:1450000-1695000 GCA_037957365.1 Torreya grandis | reverse complement strand
CATTGACCATTTTAGTTAGCATGTTGTTAAGAGTTTTTTAGAGGCCTTGACTTATCCATTTGCTTAGGGGTGATAGGGCGAGGAGAAGCTTAACTTAATGCCGAATGCATCATATAGATCTTGAACTTGCTTGTTCTTAAAATACTTACCATTATTGGTGATAATCTCATGAGGAACACTAAAGTGATAGATGATGTAATGGTTGATAAAATCGATAATCTTCTCTACTTTGGTCGAGACTAAAATAATAGCCTCTACCCATTTGGTAAAATATTCAGCCACAGTGATGATAGAATGGTGTCATTGTGAATAATGGGGGTTAATGTCACCAATAAGGTCTAAACCCTATCATGAAAAGGACCATAAATTGGTGGAAAAATAAAGACTATGGCTAGGTGCATGATGCAAATTAGTGTGCTATTGACACTTAACACACTTTTTCACATAATCACAACAATATTGGTTAAGAGTAGGCTAGTAATAGCTGAGGTGAAGGATGCATTTAGCTAAAGTGAGGCCACTAAAGTGTCCTTCATAGATATCATCGTGTCTGTCCTTGATAGCATGAGAGGATTCATGAATGTGTAGACAATGGAAAAGGAGGCCATCAAAGCCAAGTTTGCCCCTTTAGGAGGGGTCAAAGGGATGGTTATGTTTTCCCCTTCCTTTTGATAAGTTAGGGGTCTGCGACTGGTCATGTTGACAAAAAAAGTTAGGTGGGATGATGTCATCATCCTCACACATAGGTGGGGGAGAGGTTGGTGAAGAAGGGATGTTTTATTCAACAATGGTGATGGTAGGTGGTTTGGATTTCTTCTTGTTGGGTAGGATAAAATTGAGGCCATGTTTCTCATGGGGCTTTCTAGTTTCAATAGAAATCAACTCATGTGGGCCATGATCATATCATCAAAGACCAAATCCTTTCCAAGCACACCTATGGAGGTATGTCTTGGTAAAGCTTAGTTTATCTAAGTAGGAGAAATTGACAGTAAATGATCAAGGTGAAATAGAGGTGGTGGAAATGCAAATGGGATTATCGAGTCCCATATAGATGAAATGGGTTTGACAATGTGGAGGTCCAAAAGGAACAATGATTCTAACATTGGGGTTATATAACAGGTGGTTAGTAAGTTGCCCATACTCGTGAGGAGTAGAGAAGGTATCAAGGGATAAAAGGTGATATTCTTGTAGAGTAAATTTTTACTCTACGTTGCATTCAAATTTTTAGTCGAGCACTACAGTTTTGGTCCTTGCATACCTTGGTCATAGCAGTAGAGTTTTGGAGTAGAATGCGGGTTCATTTTGCCTAAGTGTCGAAGTGCAGCAGAAGCTACCAAGTGTCACCCTCTGAGCACGAGTCCTTTTCCCCTTTTCTATTTCTTTCACTTCATTTTCCCTAAGTATCAAATTCGGGTGGAAGCCTCCAAGTGTCACTTTCTGACACATAGAGCCAGCCAACTGGCATCCTTCGAGCACCTGTTTATAACTTTCCAAAGAATCACGGATCGTGCCACGTACCTAATAGCAACTCAGTGGAAGTCACCACGTGTCGACACCCGAGAGACTTTGGTTCAATGCCTAGGTTCAATACTTTGGTTCAACACAAAAAGGCATCATTTTATTTTACTTAAGTGCCATAAAGTAGTGGATGTTGCCAAGTGTCACTCTTCGAGTCCCTTTCTTCTCTATCCCTAGAAATGGTAGAAGGTGCCACATACCCCTAGAAGGAGAAGCAGAAGATGCCATGTATCTTCCTTAAAGCAGTGGAGGTTGCCACATGCCAACTTTTGAGAGACCATCTTTGAGTTTCATTGCTGAATAAAGATTGTGGTGGGCCCCAAGTGTTACTTCAAAAGTCTGTGGAAGTTGCCAAGTGTCACCATCCATAAGAGTCTGATATGAGTCCTGAATAAAACTACAACATAGCCAAAGAAAAGGAGAGAGCTGCGTGTCTTCGATGGATCCAGCGGAAAGCACCAAGTGTCATTTTTTGATGCCTTCTAAGTAACAAAAGGATTTTTAGAAAATTGACTAAGTGTCCTCTCCCATTTCAAACATAACAGAGTGTTTCATGTGTCTATTGCCGCAAAGCAAAATATAGGGAAAATTAACTGGAGTTAATTTGAGTAGATGGAACAGTTCATCGAGTAGATTTTTGGAGCCACCAAAGCATTGAAAGTGCTATCTGTTTGTCCCCTATGAGGGAAAGATAGAGAAGATTACGTGGGAAAGGGGATGATAGAAGGAGTGATCTGAGTCTATAAGAGGAGGAATTGTAAGAAGAAAAAGATGGGGAACTCTATAGTTTTAGACTTTCTAGAATTTTGACCAGTAATATCATTTGCTCTTGTTTCAATTTTCTTGAATTGTAAATTTGATGTAAATGTGCATGTTTCTATGCCTTTTATGTGGCTGAATGAATTAAGAAGATTTGATCTCCATGCCTTGGTTGGTGTTATCTGTGTCATTTGTGAAGTAGTCTATATTGTAGATTTTTTGAATTTGTGATTAGGAATGTCATTTGATTTTGTCTCATTTTCTTGAATTGGAAGGTTTACATAACTGTACGTGACTTTTGTGCCTCTTTTGTGATTGGAAGATTCTATTAAGAAGATTGAACACTATGCCCTTGTTGATGTTTCCTGTATCTCAGCAACAAAACTCCCTGTTGTGAGCCTCTATTTCTATTATTCCAATATTTTACATTGATCATACATTTGTTTGCTCTTAAATGTAATTGAATCTTATAATAGTTTCACTATGCTTAGGTTAGGATTAAGATTACACCTAGGTGCATCGCCATAGTTAGGTTTCAATTCCTGCATTTTGTGTTTCTGTTTAGTCTCCTATCCCTTTCCCCAACACCAAATACAAAGAAGAGACCAACTTCTCTAAAATTTGGAGGTTTTTTCAAGCCACATTGTCCCACAGCTTGAAACTTCCCATTGTTGATTGGTTAAGATCATGCACAATTTTAAACCATCAATAGTTTTTGGCACACCTGGTGAGACCAGTCTTGAAGTTTCTTTTAAGACCGCATGAACCAGAGAGCTACGAGGAGTCGGAGCTGTGGACCAGTCACTAGATTGCAATTTGCTACAAATCTAGGTATTCTTTTGCCACCTCTGGTAATTAGTCCAAGAAGAAGAGCTAACCAATTTTACCAGTACCAAACATGGGAGCCCTAATACCCCCAAGAAATTATGCAAGCTAGAACACTGGTAGTCCCTTAATCCTCCCAACACCACCAGCTATTTGGGATCCTATCCCAGTAAATGCTTTAAAAGCTCTACCCAAATTTAGTGGGCAAGACTCAAAAACACCTGTGGAACATCTTTAAGATGTATAAGATGTTTGTGCCATACATGGTGTCATAGAGCAAAATGTGGCCTGAAGGTTGTTAGCAGCCTCATTCAAAGGGAAGGCCTTAGAATGGTATCATTCATTGACCCCAAATACCATATCCAAATGGGATCAGCTCGAAGATCAGTTCTTTGAAAGATTTGTAGAGAAAGGTGATAAGTCTTCTTTATTATAGTAATTGATCACCATTCAGAGGGGGCCACAAGAGGACACGACTGACTTCAACACTAGATTCTATAAAACTTGGGACAGAATCCCCGTTGCAGCTAAACCACCACCTAGTATGGCCATAGTATTTTATCTCAAGGCTTTGAATTTAGATATATATGTTATGATTTAGTCACTGGGAGGACACACTTTTCCAGTTGCTTATGACCTTACGGTCAGAGCTGAGAATCATTTAATTGATGCTAGGAAGTTACCTCCAAGGCCTCCCATGCTTGTATTCCCAAAAATTACCTTGCCCCTACCTCAAGAGATTCCTAAAGCTGTAAGCATCATCTATAAAGCAACTAGTCCCTACTCAGTCATCTGAGATGGACGATATCAAGAGTATGCTAAGGACATTCTCCAATGAGCTGATTAATATGAAGAAGCAACAAAATACTTTCCCTAAGCCCCCTTATCAAGGCTATCAAGGAAATAGTTTTTCATCCCAACCAAACCAATATCAAGGCCCTCCAAGGCAAACCAACCATCAACTAGCAAATCAATTAGTTGCAGTTCCCACACCCTCACAGACCCTTCTTCCCAACTCAAATAGGGAGATGGTTCTAGGTCAAAATAATTATGTGGATGATACTAATGCTTGGTGTTTCCCTTGTAACGATGCTCACACACCCAAAGATTGTCCTAGGGGTAATCTACAACAAAGAGTGGCTGAGCAAAGAAGAATGGATGGTTAGTTTTCCAGTACCAGTAGTAATCATGCCTACCAGTCTCCCAGCATGTAGAATTCAATTTTAGTAGCTCATATCCAAGGAATGTCCTTGCAACAAGAGGAAGAAATAGCCCCTGAACATGTTTTGTTCTCATGGGTTGAGGATGAAGAAGTAGTTTTCTTAGCCGAAGCATTTACCTCCCAAAGGCCAGTAGTGAAATCTGATTACTATACCAGATCGAAGAGGAGAATGGTGGAGCAGCCTAAGGTTGTAAGTGGTCAAGCCAAGAATAATCCTACATCTCAGGGGCAAAAAAAATGCTACTATTAGACAAGAAGTGCCTCAGTCAGTATGAGATCAAGAGGTTCCTACCCAGATTCAAGAAAAAGTGAGGCATCCCTATTACCAAAAAACTCAGTCTTTGGGACCGATCAATATTGTGGACCAATTAAAGAAGACTCCAGTGCAAGTGTCTATATGGGATATTTTGGCTATCCCTGAACAAAAGACACTCCTACAAGAAGCTATGCAAGGGAAAACAGTGCCCAAAGGTGTTGTTACCAAGGAAGGACCCACTAAAAATAAAAAACTCAAATATACGATCCCTCCAATGACAATAGCCTTCGTGAACGATGCAACACAAGTAAGTAAATCCAAGCCAGAGCCTTTCTATTTGACTCAATAGTTGGAAAGAAACTCTTGCATAATGCATTGATAGATTCAGGAGCTAGTACAACTGTGATGCCCAAGAAAATAGCTGATGCTTTGAAAATAAATTATGAACCCCTTGCAAAAGGAGTTATGCAGCTAGATGGCATAACAGTGCAAACCATAGGGAGAATTAAACAACTCCCCTTGAAGTTATACACATGTCCCAACATAGTGGTCAACCAAGATATAGTTGTCATAGATATTCCTCATCTTTGGTTTATGTTTATCCAGAGACTTTACAGTAAAAATAGGGGGATATATGTCTCTTGACTGGTCTCACCTCATCCTGAGAACCATATACAGTTCAAAAATGAAAATTCTATCTAAAACACTATCCAAGGACCACATCACCAACAAACCAACAACAAGATTAGAAGCAGATCATGCCATGTTGAATAAAGAAGAAAGAAATTTTGTCGAAGAACTAGGAGACTGGATTGAGCATGATCAAGAAGAAGAAAACAGCTAGTTGTTGGCTATGATGCATAGCGACTTGTATGGGAACTATGACTCTATTGGTTTGGGCACGTATGTCATTTTTGTTGAAGATCAGGAGATACCAAATGTTCAAAGGGAAGAGATACCTATTGTTCAAGATTTAGAGCTCAAGATTTTGAATTTTGATGGAGCTAGAAGTAGACATGGTGCTGGAGCAGGAATTTGTCTTCCTGCTACAAATGGTGATAAGATTTTAAGGGATATCTAATTCCAATTTGCTTGCACTAATAATGATGTAGAATATGAATCTCTAGTACATGGGCTCCTGTTAGCCAAGAAAAAGGGAATAAAGAACCTAAAAGTAAAAGGAGATTCAGAATTAGTAGTAAAGCAAATACGGGAAAAGGCAGTAGCCAAGAATGTGAGAATGAGATCCTACAGGCATAGGATTTGGGATTTGATAGAAGATTTTAAAGCTTTCAATATTGAAATAATCCTGAGAAGTCAAAAATTTGAGGTTGATAGGATGGCTCAGATTGTCTCACAGTTCAACCCAACAACTGGCCTATTAGTTAATAATGAGTCAGTAAAAGTTATAGTGAGACCGACCATGCCATACAATGATGAAAATTGGCAAGTGTTTGAAACTGATGCTCAGGTAGTCTCTTTCTTACAATAATCAGATAAGTTTACTGATCAATTGCAAACTAAAATTGAAGAGGCATATGGTGATCATATTATTCAATTGAAGACAAATAAGCTCCCCAAAGGATTGATCACCTTAGAAAACTTGTTCGACCTAGAGGATGTAAGCTTGGAAAAGAAAATGTTCCAGGTAAACAAAGTTGACTATTCTGAGGTAGAGGTGAGTGATGAGAAGAGGCTAAAAGTTGGGAATTTTGAAACTCAAAAAGATAAGGAAAGATTAATCGAACTGTGCTAGAGATATGATAGAGTCATAGCTTGGAGCTATGAAGACCTTCATGGGTACAATAGAGACATTATCCAGTACACAATAGAGTTGACTGAAGGGTCCAAGCCCATCAAATAGAAACATAGGCTAGTAAATCCAAGGATCGAGCCTCTAACGGTAGATGAGTTACAGAAACTTTTAGATTCCAAAATAATATTTCCAATCAAACACTCAACCTGGGTATCAAATCTAGTCCCAGTTAGGAAAAAGAATGGAGATGTAAGACTATGTGTAGATTTCAGAGATCTAAATAGAGCATCTCTGAAAGACCACTATCCCTTACCTTCTATGGAAAAAATTCTACAAAATGTGGCTAGATCATAGAGGTTTTCTTTACTTGATGGTTTCTCTGGATATAACCAGATTTGGCTAGCTAAGGAAGACCAGTACAAAACTGCTTTCACTACCAAATGGGGGACATTTGCCTACGCGAAGATGCCTTTCAGCTTATCAAATGTGGGAGCCATCTTTCAAAAAGCTATGGATATAGCCTTTGGTGAACTTGTAAATAAGGTCATTCTGGTCTATCTAGATGACCTCACTTTTTTCTCAAAAAATGTTGATGATCATTTTGATCATTTAGAATCTGTCTTCAAGAGATGTCAGGATTTTGGGATATCATTGAATCCCAAGAAATGTATTTTTGGTGTACCTCAGGGTAAACTGTTGGGGCACATAGTGTCTAAGGAAGGGGTTTCTATAGATCTCAAGAGAATCGTAGCTATAATGGACCTACCTCTTCCAGCAAATAAAAAGGCAATCTAGTCCTTTTTAGGGAAGATCAATTTTGTCAGTAAATTCATATCTAATTTTGCAGGTTTGGTTAGACCAATGACACTCTTGAGTGGACTACAGAAGGAAGGAAAGATTTTGAGGGGGTCAAGAAGGCTATCTCAGCAGCCCCAGTGCTCAAGAACCTAGATTTTTCCATGCCCTTCGTAATGTATGTCTATGGAGGGGAGTCAAGTATTGCTGTTGTCTTGACTCGAAAGAATGACAAGCTAGAGGGGGAGCATCCAATAGCCTTTTTCTCAAGAAATCTTAGATATTTTGAGACCAAGTACAATTTTTTGGAAAGACAAGCCTATGCCATGGTGAAATCCCTCAAGAAATTCAAGCATTTGATATCATGGAACAAAATTCTGATACTTGTGGCTCATCCAAGTGTCAGGGAATACATCATGGAGGGTGAGATTACTGAGAAAAGAGCCAATTGGATCACTAAGATCCTTGAATATGATGTAGAGGTCAGACCCACCAAGCTAGTTAGAGATAGGCGTCTATGCCAATACATGACCCAAGAACTGGAAAAGATGTTACCTGAGGAAGCAGATTTATAAGGAGAGCCAGAGACGGTGCTAAAATTACAAGAGGTTGATCAGGAATCTTGGGTCAAAAGTAAGATCCAATTTATGAAAAATGGGATTTATTCGAGAGAACTCCCTTGAAACAAGAGGAGGTATTATAGGATACAAGGAGTTCATTTTGTTTTAATTGAACAAGTCCTTTTCAAAAGAAATTTTGATGGAAAATTGTTAAGATGTGTAGAACAGGCTGAAGCTAAGAGGATACTACACGAAATGCATCATGGAACATTAGGGGGGGCATTTTTTTTGCAAAGACCACAGCCATAAAGATAAGTGAGCTAGGATATTTATAGCCTACTTTATTTTCAGATTTTTATCAGCTGGTTAGAAAATGTCAATCCTGCTAGTATTATATGGGGATGAGGAGGAGTGCAACCATGCCACTGAGTCCTATAGTTTTGGATGAACCTTTTTCTCAATGGGGTCTTGACTTCATTGGAATGATAAATCCAGTGTCCAGCATGGGTAACAAATGGATACTAACTGCCATAGACTATTTCACTAAATGGACTGAGGCAGTACCACTCAAAGGAGCAACAGAGAATGTGATCCTAGATTTTCTAGGGGGTATCAATACTCACTTTGGGGCTCCTCACACCATCATTTCAGATAATGCTAAAGCATTCTTAGGGTCTAAGGTATTTGACTTTGCCTTGAGACATGGAATATATATGAAAACTTCATCTAACTATTACCCTCAAGGTAATGGTCTGGCAGAATCAACCAATAAGAACCTGATAAGACTCATCAAAAGAGTAGGGGCTAATCATCACAAAGAGTGGCATAAAGTGCTTAATCTATCACTATGGGCTAATAGAATCATGCCCAAGCAGGTGATCAAAATGTCTCCATATGAATTGGTGTATGGAAAGTCTGTTGTGATTCCACTAAGCCTAGAAATCCTTGCTGTTCAGCTGATCAAACAAATCAAGATTGAAAAAAATGGCCCCATGCAAGTCAGACTCATAGAACTTTTGGAAGTTCAGGAAAAGAGGGATATGGCCCATGATTCATTGATCAAACATCAGGGAATGGTTAAGAATTGTTTTGATAAAAGAACTTCAAATCCTAGTTTTGAAGTGGGCTCGATTGTTTTGAAATGGGATGCAAGGGCCACCAAGCCGGGTCAGCATACCAAATTTGAAGCACTATGGACTGGACCGTATAGAATCCATGCGTGTAAGTAGAATAATTATTTCAAGCTAGAGTTGATGGAAGGAGAACCTAAAGAGATTCCTATAAACGAAATCTATTTAAAACATTTCCATTGACTTGGGTCCCTCATGTATTATAGTTAAATAATTTCCCTTTCTCGCATTATTTTTTTGATATTTTTTGCTTTTGTTTTAAATAAGTATTTTAAACACATATTGATGGCTCTTTTGAAGCTATAATTTTCACAATTTTGATCTAGTAGGAGGTGGAGTTTCTTTTTGAGCAGGCTCAAAAGTCCTGAGGGTCACCAGTAACTGTAGAGTAAATTTTTACTCTATGTTACATTCAAATTTTTAGTTGAGCACTACAGTTTTGGTCCGTGCATACCTTGGTCATAGCGGTAGAGTTTTGGAGTAGAAGGCAAGTTCATTTTGCCTAAGTGTTGAAGTGCAATGGAAGCTGCCAAGTGTCACCCTCTGAGCACGGGTCCTTTTCCCCTTTTCTATTTCTTTTGCTTCATTTTCCCTAAGTATCAAATTTAGGTGGAAGCCTCTAAGTGTCACTTTCTGACACATGGAGCCAGCCAGCTGGCATCCTCTGAGCCCCTGTTTGTAACTTTCCAAAGAGCCATGAATCGTGCCATCTACCTAATATCAACTCAGCAAAAGTCACCATGTTTTGGCGCCAGAGAGACTTTGGTTCAACGCCTGGGTTCAATACTTTGGTTTAACAAAAAAAGGCGTCATTTTAGTTTGCTTAAGTGCCATAAAGTAGTGGATGCTTCCAAGTGTCACTCTCTACGTCCCTTTCTACTCTATCCCCAAAAGTGGCGAAAGGCACCACATACCCCTAGAAGGAGAAGCAGAAGATGCCACATATCTTCCCAAAAGTAGCAGAGGTTGGCACGCACCAATTTTTGAGATACCATCTTTGAGTTTCATTGTTGAATAAAGATTGTGGTGGGCCTCGGGTGTTACTTCAAAAGTCTGTGGAAGCTGCCAAGTGTCACCATCCGTAAGAGTCTGATATGAGTCCTAAATAAAACTACATCACAGCCAAAGAAAAGGAGAGAGCCGCATGTCTTCGATGGATCTGGTAGAAAGTGCCAAGTGTCATTTTCTGATGCCTTCTAAGTAACAAGAGGATTTTCAAAAAATTGACTAAGTGTCCTCTCCCATTTCAAACATAATAGAGTGTTTTGTGTGTCTGTTGCCACAAAGTGAAATAGAGGGAAAATCGGCTGGAGTTAATTCAAGTAGATGGAACAATTCATCAGGTAGATTTTTGGAGCCCCCAAAGCACTGAAGGTGTCATCTATTTTTCCCCTATGAGGGAAGTGTTGATGCAAGAAATTGCACCTGGGGCAAGGAGGTCAAACTCTTGCCTTCTCCTCACAACATGGAAACTCCCCTCTCACCTGTGGGACCGATGAAGCTGGAGGGGAGAGTCTCTAGATAAGGGCTAGCTCCCTTTGATGCATCGTGTTTGTTCCAACAAGAACAAACATATACATATATAGATAGATATAAAAGGGGGGTGAAAAGGGAGAGATGTCAGGATCCTACTCCACCAATAAGAGTATATATGATTACCTCTTGTATTAGCAACTAAACACGGAAATTAACCAAAATAATAAGTAACTAGAAATATGAAAAAACACAGGATATGAGAGACAATATACAATTGTATTAATAATCACTTAGAAAAAAATACAATAAAGAAGATGCCACTTCTTCTTCCACCTCAAAGGCTTGCCACACCTCAAGGACTTCTTCCCTCTCTCTCTTATGGTCCCAACAATCAACTCCAATACAAAATTGATGTTCACCTCCACCAATCAATAACATGCTACCAGTACACCAAGCACACAATCGTACTCCAAGTAGATCTCCTTGCTATTTGCTGCCATCTACAAATCACCAGACCTTACTCACCATATATATGTCTCTACACCCTGAAGAACCCTTATCCTTGCCTTACCAAGTCCTTATGATTCTTCAACCAGTACCCCGGTGGATCTCCTAGTAGAACTTGCACAACCTGCTACTCTCCCTGATCATACACACTCAGCACCCCTTTGGAACTAGGAGGAACTACTCTAGCTCTCTCTTCAAGCTCAGTGGCTTTCTAGCATGCTTTTACAATACAGCCTCATGGGTCTTTAAATAGGATCCCATGCATACAAAAATAGACCTCTAATTACAATAATTAGACATGCAGCTTGAGACTATAATTAGCCCTTAATCATGTAAACACTCACTTCAATTAACTGACTATTCATCAACAGTAGTTCTGGAACCACCACAGGCGACCAACATCGGTCCCTGTCTGCCTGGAGGTGACCGACATCGGCCGACCTCCTGCCGATGCCAGTTGTCTTCAGTCCAAACTTACCGATGTCAGTTTCTTTCTGCACTGCACTCTGCCGATGCTGGTCTCCCTGGAACTCAGCAACCTCCTCCATGTTTGCACCAGTTGAAGCTTTTAGCTCCACAACCTAACAATCTCCCACTTAGAGATAAGCAGCTACAACTGTACCTGTACCTGTACATCATCTAGTTTGTTCCCTTAGATCTGTATCCCTCTTCAAGCTTAATCCTAAAGACCAACCACCACACACCCTGTGATGCTCTACTTGTCATCCAAATCTCTTGCCACATCCACGTCTACAAACACCTGTAGAAAAGAACTTGACCCTGCATAACATGTGCACCTGCTACTGGTCCCTCTAAGAATCCACTAAATTGCCCTCCAGTACTTCTTTCCCTAAATTGGCTCCAAACTTTCTGACAACTCCCACTGCTTGGGAAAACTCAGGTCTACACTAGACCTCATGTGATTTTGAATACTATTCTAAGCTCAGCTTGAACTGTCTAGCCCTTGGTGTGCTTACCAATTTTCCATCCTACATCTTGAACCCCGCCAACACCTTCTTCACATCAGCTCCAACTGGAGACCAAATCAACTTGTGATCTCCATGTCTCTTATGCCAAAGAATTTTTCTACTCCAAATTGTTCATGACATACCTCTGAACTACCTTCACCTTTAGCTCAAAAACTACCTACATGTGTAACCCTACAACAAGCAACCACTCCACATACAGTAACAAGATAATGTCATGACTCATCATCCACTTGGTAAAGAAACACACAATCGTTACACTGACATTGACTAAAGCCATGCTTAGTCATACACCTGTCAAACCTGTACCACTATCCTGCATCTACCTCAAGACCATAAAACCTTGGTCTTCTATTTCACATATCCATTCCCGCTCTTCTTCATCTTGACCATCCATTCATCTCTCAGTGCTTTCTTCCTGCTGGTAACTCCACCAAAAACTCCCATTTGATTCTTTTCCAAGGAATCACAATCCTCATCCATGCCAAGCTCCCACTATTTCCTGGATCTACCTGTTCTGCTTCTTTAATGACTTCTTGATTCTTGATCATCAGTGAGCAACGAGTAGTGTAAAGAAGGGAAATGATGAATTTGAGGCTTACTTACCCTTTCAATCCTCCATATGGGTGCTTGAGACTCCTTGACAGCTTGCTGTCTGCCCAAAATCTGTCTCAGTGACTGATGTCGGTCACATCTCAGTCTGCACCTGACCGTTGTCAGTTCCATGCGACTGTCTCATCGCCAACGTCAGTTCTCCTAGCTGACGCCAGTATTTATCTGCCCCTTAGTTGCCAACATCGGTCTACACATATCCGATGTCGGTCCCTGATGGATGCCAACACTGGCTTTCGAACCAACGTTGGTCTCTATGTTTTGCTTGTGAGTGATGGCTTCTACCCATGAGCTCCTTTTGAATCAAACCCCTATCCAAATCAACCCTGCTCTGCTTAGAATTCTTCAGCCGCTTGAACTGATCTTTGTCTGTCATCTCCTCCATGAAAACCAAGGCTTTCCAGTTCTTAAGTTTGTCAAAGACATCTGACCTCCACTTAAAAACATGCATTCCCTTCTTACATATGTGACCAAGCCTATAAAGCCACATCTCTGCAACAAAAGGTGAATCAATAATATAAGTAGATAGATAAAGGATACCTACTTTCTTACCACCATCTAATTCAAGTGCATCCGCTATGAGAGTTACTATGCATCTCTCATCACCTAACTTTTTTGAAGAAATTAGACTCATCTCCAAGACTGGTACCTGCATTACCTTCTTCAACACCTGTGTGTTACCCGTCTGCAATTTCAGCTTCACTTCCCCTTCATCAATAATCTAACAAGGCTCACCAACCCCTAAATAAATCTATCCAAAGTCTCCAAAGACATACCCATGAAAAGATGCTCTATTTTGGGCTGCATGGAAAGAGGCAAAAGAATCTGTAAACAAAGATTCTACTTTATCCAGAGCAACCTGTGCAACAACCCATACAACATCTGCTTCTACACGCTAATCTTTTATCGACCAACAATCATCCTTTCCCTACTGTTTCTTTCCATCAATCAGACCATTCATGCTATTTGGTTTCTCCATTCATAGCTTACTTTCTTCTACCATTGCTATACTCCCACTCAATCAGAAACCCCTGTGAGTAACCTGTAATCAACAAACACTAACCAGATCTGAACCACCTATTAGTCAACCCAACTAAAAGCTCTGATACCAACTTTCAGGATCCTACTCCACCAATAAGAGTATATATGATTACCTCTTGTATTAGCAACTAAACACAGAAATTAACTAGAATAATAAGTAACTAGAAATATGAAATAACACAAGATATGAGCGACAATACACAATTGTATTAATAATCACTCAGAAGAAAATACAATAAAGAAGATGCCACTTCTTCTTCCACCTCAAAGGTTTGCCACACCTCAAGGACTTCTTCCCTCTCTCTCTTACGGTCCCAACAATCAACTCTAATACAAAATTGATGTTCACCTCCACCAATTAGTAACACGCTACCAGTACACCAAGCACACAACCATACTCCAAGTAGATCTCCCGGCTCTTTGCTACCACCTACAAATCACCAGACCTTACTCACCATGTAGATGTCTCTACACCCTAAATAACCCTTGTCCTTGCTTCACCAAGTCCTTATGATTATTCAACCAGTACCCCAGTGGATCTCCTAGTAGAACTTGCACAACCTACAACTCTCCCTGATCATACACACTCAGCACCCCTTTGGAACTAGGAAGAGCTACTCTAGCTCTCTCTTCAAGCTTAATGGCTTTCTAGCATGCTTTTACAATACAACCTTATGGGTCTTTAAATATGATCCCATGCATACAAAAATAGACCTCTAATTACAATAATTAGACACGCAGCTTAAGGCTATAATTAGCTCTTAATCATGGAAACACTCGCTTCACTTAACTGAATGTTCATCAACAGTAGTTCTAGAACCTTCATAGGCAACCGACATCGGTCCCTATCTGCCTAGAGGTGACTGACATTGGCCGACCTCCTACCGATGCCAGTTGTCTTCAGTCCAAACCTACTGATGTCGGTTTCCTTCTGCACTGCACTCTGCCGACGCCGGTCTCCCTAAAATTCAACAACCTCCTCCATGTTTGCACCAGTTGAAGCTTTTAGCTCCACAACCTAACAAGAGAGATGTAGGAAAAACAAGCCTACTCTAAAGAGGTGATGCACTAAAATAAAGGCAACCTTCACACACCCACACTGAAACCAAACAAACACATACACACACTACACATTTGGCAGAAGGACCAGGCTACTGGAAACTGGTAGGGAGGCCTTAATGGAAGATACAAAAAAGAAAGAGATCACCAAAGGTGCTGTGAGATGCACACTTATGTAGCAACTTCCTCTGTTTCACACTTCTTGAATACTTCTCTTCTCCTTTCAGCTGCAGAGATGGCACCTTGTAGATAACATGTCTGATGGTGCTGAACCTATGAGAGCATCAAGAAATAATGACTGGACACAGACAAACACTCAAGACATACTCTAAAAAATATCTATCCAAATGGAGGTAAAAAATTGTGTTTATTTGATTCAGGTAAATTTTTTCCAGGGCTACGCCTTAGCAAAATGTGGAAGATCATTACAAAATGACCAAGTTCGCAATATATATGGAAAAGCAAAGAGGCCCATTTGGCACTCCTTGTTTACAAGTGGCTTATTACCTCTATTCATGGAAGGAACAAGTCACTCAAAAGCATTAATGAATTGTGACCTTTGTCTATTTAAAATTTTCTTTCCTCCTTTAGGTAACTTACACGGTTTGTCTACTCATTAATGTGAAATAGAGAAACCGGTTACACTGCTAGCTGCTTGCGTCCTTTAGTGATCAATTCACTGGCATTATTTCACCTGCCAGAGTCACTTCTCAAATTGGTGCCACTTGGACTAATCACTTACTCATTCCTTGCCTGTTGCTTTATTTTTTCTTAGTTTTGTCTTATTTGGCTCATTCGGCCCCTGGGGCAAAAATCTTGGCGGGTCACTGCACTCTGAGCTCCTTTTCCATGGTTATCACTTCCTTTGATTTTAAAGACAAATGACCATTTCACTTTGTTAACTTTGACATTCTCTGAGGTGTCATCATCTTTGTCACAACACTATCGGGTCTATTTGGCTTCCTCTGCAGCTTATCTTCCTTGGCCTTCCACGGGCATTCTTTCCTTTGTCTCTATCACCTTCCCGTTGAACCAAAAATGGTTCAACAATTTAAAGGTTCAATGAAGCACACCGATTAACTATTGAATTGAAGCCAATTAACCTTTGCCTTTGAACTGAGACCGTTGAACTGATGCAACCAAAAAATGAATTGGCCTTAAATAACAGGGGAGAAGTTGACCAAAATTTTGCTTGTGGGCAAAATTGGTTAATAGATTGGTGACTCATAGGGGAAGCATGCCTGCTATGCTTAGAAGCCAGTTGCCTTGCAATCCATTGGGCATGGAGTTAGATGCAGCTATGAAAGAGTTAGCAACAACCCCAAAGATCTAAGAATTAAACACGAAGCTTTTTACCCCACACGCAAAGGGAAACACACAAGGCTAAAAAACACTACCTAAGCAAATTGCACTTAGGGAAAATAGGAAAGGAAAATGAAAGCAAACTACTATATACAACTAACTAGGAATAATTACCTCCCTCTTGGATCAAAGGGAAAATTTCTTAAGTCCCCTTCCTGTCAAGAAGACTTATGGTACCAAGCAAGTAGCTGAATGAAAAAGATAGTTGGTGACCTGCTCTTCTTTCCTATCACCTGCATTGGCTAGTATCCAAGTGAATCAGATTCAAACATGCTCCCAACATATGTATACTCTGCTTGTCCTTGGAAGCTTGTTGAATGCTAGTCCCTCATACTGGTGCTCTTCACCAAGAAATATGTGGCTGCTAGCTTATCACCATTAGCCCTTTGATATGTATAGCTCCTCTACAGTGCATCATCGTTTGACCCATTCCCTTTTGCTTCATTGGAGATCCTATCAAACTCATCCTCTGCTCCCTCATGGCCTTCTTGAAGAAGGGTGACTATGATGATGTCTGAAATGGAATCACAAATTGATTGCTCATCCCATAGAACATCACCACTTTGTTCAAAGCTTTCTTCTTCAAGGCTTTCCTCAAGGGAGACTAGCCTTTCCTTTTCCTGATCAAGGACCACAGTTTCTAGAGGTTCAAAGGCATCCATCTGGTCCTCTTCTAACTCAAGCTCTCTAGCGTAGTCATCCTCATCATCGAAACAACAAGGAAGTTCATTGAACAAGGGAGAAGATAGCTCACCATGCTTTTGTTCCTCCTCATACTGATGGAACATCTACATGTATGTGTGACCTGCATCTTCTCCATTGCTAATGAGGTCTTTACAAGGAGCATCAATGCCGATTTCTTCTTCATTGTTGCTCATGATAGCCTCTTAGATGTCATGGGAATCATGGGTAGGAGTAGCTTTACCTTTTTTAAGGTTTTGAGCAAAACCTTTCTTCTCCTCTTTCCTGCCCCATGATTCCACTATTTCCCCCTAGGTTAGGAGGTTGCCATTAGGATCATTGACCTGAAGGGGTTGACGAAGACTAGGAAAGCTGCTTGGGGCAATTGCATGAAAACCCTGAGCTTGATTAAAACCATACGAAGGAAAACAAGGTCCATGATTTTTTGCAAAGGAATTATACATATAGAAAGTGATTTTTGATGGCACCAGGCTGCTTAACTAGCAGATTTAACTCAAATTCACCATTGGTGTTTGATGCAAAGCCTCCAAAGGTTGGTTGGTTAAAGAACACACCAATAATTCTTCAACTCTTTGGAGAAAACTTGTCCCAGTTGGTCCCACTGGGCATGTCAAAACTATTAACATAGGAAATCACACCTGAGGCAAGGAGGTCAAACTCCTACCTTCTCCTCGCAACATGGAAACTCCCCTCTCACCTGTGGGACTGGTGAAGCTAGAGGGAAGAGTCTCTAGATAAGAACTAGCTCCCTTTGATGCATCATGTTTGTTCCAGCAAGTGCAAACATATACATATATAGATAGATATAAAAGGGGGGGTGAAAAGGGAGAGAGATGCAATAAAAACAAGCCTACTCTAAAGAGGTGATGCACCAAAATAAAGGTGACCTTCACACACCCACACTAAAACCAGACAAACACATACATACACTACACATTTGGCAGAAGGACTAGGCTGCTGGAAACTGGCAGGGAGGCCTTAATGGATGATACAAAAAAGAAAGAGACCACCAAAGGTGTTGTGAGATTCACACTTATGTAGCAACTTCCTCTGTTTCTCACTTCTCGAATACTGCTCTTCTCCTTTTAGCTGTAGAGATGGCACCTTGTAGATAACAGGTCTGTTGGTGTTGAACCTGTGAGAACATCAAGAAACAATGACTAGACATAGACAAACACTCAAGACATACTCTAAAAAATATTTATCTAAATGGAGGTAAAAAATTGTTTTTATTTGATTCAGGTGAGAATTTCGCCAGGGCTACACCTTAGCAAAATGTGGAAGATCATTACAAAATGACCAAGTTCATAATATATATGGAAAAGCAAAGAGGCCCATTTGGTGCTCCTTATTTACAAGTGGCTTATTGCCTCTATTCATGGAAGGAACAAGTTGCTCAAAAGCATTAATGAACTACTCTCTTTGTTTGTTTGAAATTTGCTTTCCTCCTTTAGGTAACTTACATGGTTTGTCTACTCATAATGTGAAATAGAGAAACCAGTTGCACTGCTAGCTACTTGCATCCTTTAATGATCAATTCACTGGCACTATTTCACCTACCAGACTCACTTCTCAAATTGGTGCCACTTGGACTAACCACTTACTCATTCCTTGCTTGTCGCTTTGTCTTTTCTCAATTTTGTCTTATCTGGCTCATTCGGCCCCTGGGGCAGAAATCTTGGCGGGTCACTGCACTCTGAGCTCCTTTTCCATGGTTAGCGCTTCCTTTGCTTTTGAAGACAAATGGCCATTTTGATTTGTTAAATTTGATGTTCTCTGGGGCATCACCATCTTCATCACAACACTGTCAGGTCCATTTGTCTTCCTCTGCGGCTTATCTTCCTTAGCCTTCCACAGGCATTCTTTCCTTTGTCTCTATCACCTTCCTGTTGAACCAAAAATGGTTCAATAGTTCAAAGGTTCAATGAAGCGTGCTGATTAACTATTGAACTGAAGCTGATGAACCTTTGCCTTTGAACCAAGACTATTGAACTGATGCAACCAAAAAATGAATTAGCCTTAAACAGCAGGGGAGAAGTTGACCGAAATTTTGCCTGTGGGCAAAATTGGTCAACAGGAAGGATAGAGAAGATTGCACAAAAAAGGGGATGATGGAAGGAGTGATCCGAGTCTATAAGAGGAGGAATTGTAAGAAGAAAAAGAGGGGGAACTCTATAGTTTTAGACTTTCTAGAATTTTGACCAGTAATATCATTTGCTCTTATTTCAATTTTCTTGAATTGTAAAGTTGATGTAATTGTGCATGTTTATGTGCCTTTTATGTGGCTAAATGAATTAAGAAGATTTGAACTCCATGCCTTGGTTGGTGTGATCTGTGTCATTTTTGAAGTAGTCTATATTGTATATTTTTTGAAGTTGTGATTAGGAATGTCATTTGCTTTTGTCTCATTTTCTTGAATTGGAAGGTTTACATAACTATACGTGACTTCTTCACCTCTTATGTGATTGGAAGATTCTATTAAGAAGATTAAACACTATGCCCTTATTGATGTTTCATGTATCTCAGTAATATAATTCCCTATTGTGAGCCTTTGTTTTTGTTATTCTAATATTTTACATTGATCATGGACTTGTCTGCTCTTAAATGCAATTGAATCTTATAATAGTTTCACTATGCTCAGTTTAGGATTAGGATTACACCCAGGTGCATCGCCATAGTTAGGTTTCAATTCCTGCATTTTGCATTTTTTTTTAGTCTCCTATCCCTTTTTCCCACCACCCAATACAACAAAGAGACCAGCTTCTCTAAAAGCTGGAGGTTTTTTCAAGCCACATTATCCCACAGCTTGAAACTTCCCATTGTTGATTGGTTAAGATCAAGCACAATTTTAAACATCAACAATTCCCTTAGTGAAAGGTGGTGGAATGTTGGCTGTAAAGGATCTGAGGTGGGGATTTAATCGAGGAGGGGGATAGATGAGCTAGTGGATGCCTCATTGGTAGAGGGAGGTAGGGCTTCCTCTTTCATGGTAGAGGTATTGTCCTTGTTTAATGAGGGTGTGATAGATGAGGGTAAGAGGATGACGTTAGGTTGGTAGGTCATGTTGCATGTCAAGAAGGGACTACAAAAATTTAATGCAATGATGAAGGGTAGAGGGGATGCAACCCATGGAGTGGATCCAAGGTTATCCTCAAAAAACATTGTATTGGAATTCACCTTCCACTACATAGAAGAGTTTGGGGAGCATGCAAGTCCCTACACATATATAAAGGACAATAGTTCCTAGGGTAGTGATCATGGTGTCATTAAAAGATTGAAGGATGGTTAAGGTTTTGGATATGACATTACTCAAAAGGTTGAGTTGGTTATAGACATGGGAGGAGATGATATTAAAACTAGTTCCCCCATCAATCATGACCCATTTGATGCGGGTTTGGTTGATGTAAACAGCACTAAAGAGAGGGGGATTTGGGTCATCTAAATGGATAGAAGGTATTTTTGAATCCTTCAAGGTGACAAGGTTTAAAATTTGGAGAGTGTCGACAAAGGCTACCATAGGTTGAGGGTCTTCAGCTTGAACCTCCATTGATTTTAATGCCTAGATCATTGCTTGGTGATGATGAGGTGAAGTGGTAACAAAGAAATAGATTTAGGTTTTTGTCATTTTTGGATATTTGGATGAGAAAACACAACTATGAAAAAAAAATCCATTTTTAGAAAGGGTCCAGGAATATGTGGGAGTAAGAACTTGTAAGTGCTATAACTTTTAATCCATCACCATTACTATTTTTTCCTCTATATGACCATGTTTTTATCCTAAAAGCATGATTCTTCGCTATCTCAAAAATCATGTCAAATAACCTCAGATAAAAAATATGATTGCATATTCCTTCTAGGTTTTTTGAGATCTCAAATAGGGCCTTTCTTAGATTTTTGGGAGGGTTCACAAATTTATGGCCACTTTTTTGACCTTGAAGATGTGATCCCTATCTGCCTTGAAACTCATGTCAAAAAAGTCATTGACGAAAAATCTCCCTAAATATTTTTTATGGTTTTTTTGAGATATAAATTGGCCTCTCTTAGATTTTCAAGAAAGTTCACAGATTTTTCAAAACTTAAGTTTTCTCTTTGCCCATTAGACATCTATATGAATGATTTGAAGACCCTGCAAAACCCAACAATTTGACAACTTGAAAGTAATCAAAGTTCACAACCCCATCAACTTGCTTGGAGAAGTAGTGAAACTTTTGACCCTTGACTACTTGCACGTAAATTGGTTACAGTTATATGAAAGCCCAAAGTAGAAGTTGTTAGAAAGCCTGAGTTATAGTTGTTTGAAAGCCCAAAGTAACAATGATTATAAAACTTGAGTTTTGGTTGTTTGAAACCTCGAGGTAGAAGTGTTGTTAGAAAGCCTCAAGTAGTCACTATTGGAAAGCCCAAGTAAGCAAAGCATGTTTGAAATCTTGGGAAATTAAAGCTCATTCACAACCTCGATCAGGGAATACGGCATAAGAATGCCAAGAAAGTAAAGTAGTATGGAAAACTCAAGTAGGTAAGCTCAAAAAACGTATGTGACGTCCAGGGGGTGTTAAATGTTAGGGGAAAGGTAATGAAGAAATAAATTTATGTTTTTACCATTTTTGGATTTTTGGATGAGAGAACACAACTCTAAAAAAAAATCTATTTTTGGAAAGAGTCCAAGAATATGTGAGAGTAAGAACTTGCAAATGCTATAACATTCAATCTATTGTCATTTCTATTTTTTCCTTTGTACGGTCATGCTTTTGACCTTAAAGGCGTGATTCCTCCCTACCTCAAAAATCATGTCAAATGACCTCAGATCAAAAATTTGGCTACATATTCCTTTTGGGTTTTTCAAGATCTCAAATGGGTCTCTCTTAGATTTTTGGGAGGGTTCACAAATTTATGACTGCTTCTTTGAATTCAGAGGCATGATTTCTCTCTACCTTGAAACACATGTCAAAAATTCACTGATGAAAAATCTACCTACATATTTTTTGTGAGTTTTTTGAGATCTAAAATAGGTCTCTCATAGACTTTTAAGAAAATTCATAGATTTTTCAAAATTCAAGTTTCCTCCTTGCCCATTAGATGTATGTACGGATGAGTAGAAGGCCTTGTGAAACCCAAACATATGGCAATTTAGAAGTAATCAAAGTTCACAACCCTAAAAACTTACTTAGAGAAGTAGTCAAAATTTTGACCCCTAACTACTTACAGGTAAATTTTTTGTAATTGTCTAAAAGCCCAAAGTAGATGTTGTTCAAAATCTTGAGTTGCAATTGTTCAAAATTCTAAAGTAGCAGAGGTTGGAAACCCTGAGTTATGATTGCTTAAAACCTCAGATCAGAAGTGTTGCTGAAAAGCCCAAGAAACTAAATCATATTCAAAACCCTAGGCAAGTAAAGCTCTTTCGCAACCTCAATTAGGGAATGTGACGTCAGAACCTCAATCAAATAAAGCAATGTGGAAAACTTAAGTAAGTAAGCTCAAGAAACCTGATGACATCCAAGGGGCATCAAATCTTAGGGGAAAGGTAACGAAGAAATAGATTTAGGTTTTTGTCATTTTTGGATTTTTGGATGAGAAAAACACAACTTCAAAAAAATTTCTATTTTTGGAAAGCATCCAAGAATATGTGGGAGTAAGATCTTGTAAATGCTATAACTTTCAATCTGTCATCATTTTTGGTTTTTCCTCTACACGACAACATTTTTTATCCTGAGGGCATGATTGTTCCCTACCTCAAAAATTGTGTCAAATGACTTCAAATAAAAAATTTGGTTGCATATTCCTTTTGGGTTTTTCAATATCTCAAATGAGTCTCTCTTAGATTTTTGGGAGGGTTCATGGATTTATGGCCACTTTTTTGACCTCAGAGGCATGATTCCTCTCTACCTTAAAACTTTTGTCAAAAAGCCAATGATGAAAAATCTACCCACATATTTTCTGTGGGTTTTTTGAGATCTAAAATGGACCTCTTTTAGATTTTTGAGAAACTTCACAGATTTTTTAAAACTCAAGTTTCCTCCTTACCAATTAGATGTCTGTACGGATGAGTAAAAGGCCTTGCGAAACCCAAAAATATTACAACTTGGAAGTAATCAGATTTCATAACCCTTGTAAATTGTTTGGAGATGTGCTCAGACTTTTGACCTTTGACTGATTGCATGTAAATCAATTGTAGTTGTCTGAAAGCCCAAAGTAAAAGCTATTTGAAACCTTGAGTTGCAATTGTTCAAAAGTCCAAAGTAGTAGAAGTTAGAAAACTCAAGTTGCGATTGTGTAAAACCTCAGGTTAGAAGTATTGCTGGAAAGCATGAATTAGCCACTATTGGAAAACCCAAACAAGTAAAGCATGTTCAAAACTATGGACAAGTAAAGCTCCTTCGCAATCCTGATTAGGAATGTAGTATCGAAATCTTGAGCAATTAAAGTAGTGTGGAAAATCCAAGTAGGTAATCTCAAGAAACCCACGTAACATCTAGGGGATGTCAAATCTTAGGGGAAAGGTAATGAAGAAATAGATTTAGGTTTTTTTCATTTTTGGATGAAAGAACAAAACTCTAAAAGAAATTCATTTTTAGAAAGGGTCCAAGAATATGTGGGAATAAGAACTTGTAAGTTCTATAACTTTCAATCCATCATCATTGCTATTTTTTCCTCTATAAGATCATATTGTTGACCTCAAGGGTGTGATTCCTCTCTACTTTGAAAATCATGTCAAATGATCTTAGATCAAACTTCTAGGATTTTTAAGATCTAAAATGGGTCTATCTTAGATTTTTGGGAAGGTTCACGAAATTATGGATATTTTTTTAACCTCGAAGGCATGATTCATCTCTGCCTCAAAACTCATGTCAAAAATCTATTGATAAAAAATTTACATTCATATTTTTATGGGTTTTTTGAGATCTGAAATGAGCTTCTCTTAGATTTTTGAGAAAGTTCACGAACTTTTTAGAACTCAAGTTTCCTCCTTGCCCATTAAACATTTATACGAATGAGTAGAAGCCCCAATGAAACCCAAAAATCTAGCAACTTGGAAGTAATCAAAGTTCACAACCCAACAACTTATTTAGACAAGTATTCAAACTTTTGACCCCCAACTACTTGCATGTAAATTGATTACAGTTGATTGAAAGCCTAAAGTAGAAGCTGTTCAAAAGTTTGGCAGTTGTTTGAAAGCCTAAAGTAGCAATGGTTAGAAAAATTGAGATGTGGTTGTTTGAAACCTTGGGGAAGAAGTTTTACTAGAAAGCTTGAAGTATTCTTTATTGGAAATTCTGAGTAAGTAAAGCATGATCAAAACCCTGGGCAAGTAAAGCTCCTTCACAACCTTGATCAGAGAATACAGCATCAGAACCCTGAGAAAGTAAATTAGTGTGGAAAACTTGAGTAAGTAAGCTCAAGAAACCCATGTGACATCCAGAGGGGCATCGAATCTCAAGAGAAAGGTAAAGAATAAATAGATTTAGGTTTTTTTCATTTTTGGATTTCTAGATGCGAAAACACAACTCGAAAAAAAAATCATTTTTGGAAAGTGTTCAAGAATATTTGGGTGTAAGATTTTGTAAGTGCTATAACTTTCAATTCATCGTCAATGTTGTTTTTTCCTCTGTACAGTCATGTTTTTGACTTTGAGGGTGTGATTCCTCCTTGCCTCAAAAATCATGTCAAATGACCTTAGATAAAAAATCTGGTTGTATATTCCTTCTAATTTTTTCCATATCTCAAATGGGTCTCTCTTGGATTTTTGGGAGGGTTCACATATTTATGATCATTATTTGAGCTCAAAATCATGATTCCTCTCAACCTCAAAACTCATATCAAAAAACAATTGATGAAAAATCTATCTGCATATTTTTTTAGATATAAAATAGGTCTCTCTTAGAATTTTGAGAAAGTTCATGTATTTTTCAGAATTCAAGTTTCCTCCTTGCCCATTAGACGTATGTACAGATGAGTAGAAGGCCCTTTGAAACCCAAAAATATAGAAACTTGGAAGTAATCAGAGTTCACAACCCTAGCAACTTGCTTGGATAAGTAGTCAAACTTCTAACCCATGACTACTTGCATGTAAATCTATTGCAATTATCTAAAAGCCTAAAGTAGATGTTATTTGAAAGCCTAAGGTGTAGTTGTTCAAAAGTCCAAAGTAGTAGTGATTGGAAAAATAAAGTTACGATTGTTTGAAGCCCTAGAGAAAAAGTATTGCTAGAAAGCCCAAAGTGGTCGATGTTGAAAATATCAAGCAAGTAAATCATATTCAAAACCCTGAATAAGTAAAGCTCTTTCACAACCTTGATCAAGGAATGCAGTGTCGAAACCTTGAGCAAGTAAAGTAGTGTGAAAAACTTGAGTAAGTAAGCTCAAGAAACTCGTGTGACATCTAAGTTGCATCAAATCTTAGGGGAAAGGTAACAAAGAAATGTATTTAGGTTTTTGCCATTTTTGGATGAGAAAACACAACTCCAAAAAAAATCTATTTTTGGAAAGGGTCCAAGAATATGTGGGACTAAGAACTTCTAAGTGTTATAACTTTCAATCCATCATCATTTCTATTTTTTCCTCTATACAGTCATGTTTTTGACTCCACGAATGTGATTCCTCCCTAGATGAGAAAACACAACTTCAGAAAAAAAATTCTATTTTTGGAAAGGGTCTAAGAATATGTGGGAGTAAGAACTTGTAAGTTTTATCACTTTCAATTTGTCATCATTTCTATTTTTTCCTCTATAAGGTCATGTTTTTGACTCTGTGGACATGATTCCTCTCTACTTTGATAATCATGTCAAATGATTTCAGATCAAATATCTAGTTGTACATTCTTTTTCAGTTTTTTGAAATCTCAAATGGGTCTCTCTTTGATTTTTGGGAGGGTTCACAAATTTATGACCACTTTTCTGACCTCATATGCATGACTCTTCTCTGCCTCGAAATTCATATAGAAAAAGTCATTGATAAATGCAAGGTTTTTATGGGATTTTTGAGATCTAAAATGGGTATTTCTTAAATTTTTGAGAAATTTCATGAATTTTTTGGAACTCAAGTTTCCTTCTTGCCCATTAGATGTCTACACAGATGAGTAAAACGCCCTGTGAAACCCAAAAATCTAGAAACTTGGAAGTAATCAAAGTTCACAACCCTAACAACTTGCATGGAGAAGTAGTCAAACTTTTGACCTCTAACAACTTGCACATAAATCAGTTTTAGTTATTTGAAAGCCCAAAGTAGAAGCTATTTGAAAGTCTGAGTTGTAGTTATTCGAAAGATTAGAGTAACAACGATTGAAAAACATGAGTTGTGGTTGTTTGAAACCCCAAATTAGAAGTGTTGCTAAAAAGTTTGAAGTAGCCATTGTTGGAAATCTTGAACAAGTAAAGCACGTTCAAAACCCGGAGCAAGTAAAGCTCCTTCACAACCCTGATTAAAGAATGCAATGTCGGAACCCCAAGCAAATAAAGTAGTGTGAAAAACTCAAGTAGGTAAGCTCAATATATTTTCATGACGTCCAAGGGGGCATCAAATGTCAGGGGAAAGGTAATGAAGAAATAGATTTGATATTTTACCATTTTTGGATTTTTGGATGAGAGAACACAAATCTGAAAAAAATCATTTTTAGAAAGGGTCCAGGAATATGTGGGAGTAAGAACTTGTAAGTGTTATAAATTTAAATACATCACCATTACTATTTTTACCTCTATATGACCACGTTTTTACCTTCAAGGGCATGATTTCACTCTACCTCAAAAATCATGTCAAATTATCTTAGATCAAAACTTTGGTTGCATATTCTTCTTAGGTTTTTTGAGATCTCAAATGGGTCTCTCTTAGATTTTTGGGTGGGTTCATAGATTTATGGTTGCTTTTTTAACCTTAGAGGCGTAATTTCTCTCTACCTCAAAACTCGTATCAAAAAGCCACTAATGAAAAATTTGCCTGCATATTTTTGTGGGTTTTTTGAGATCTAAAATGGGCCTCTCTTAGATTTTTGAGAAAGTTCACAAATTTTTTGAAACTCAAGTTTCCTTCTTACCTGTTAGACCTTTATACGGACAAGTAGAAAGCCCTACAAAACCCAAAAATATGGTGATTTTGAAGTAATCAGAGCTCACAACCCTGATAACTTTCTTAAAGAAGTAGTTGGACTTTTGACCCTCGATTACTTGCTCATAAATCAGTTGCAGTTGTTTGAAAGCCTGAAGTAGAAGGTGTTTGAAAGCTTGAGTTGTAGTTCGAAAGCTTGAAGTAGTAGCGATTAGAAAACCTGAATTACAATCGTTTGAAACTCTAGAGTAGAAGTGTTTTTGGAAAGCTCGAAGTAGCCACTGTTGGAAAGCTTGAACAAGTAAAGCATGTTTGAAACCCCAGGCAAGTAAAGCTCCTTCATAATCCTGATTAGGGAATGCAGTGTCAAAACCTGAGCAAGTAAAGAAGTGTGAAAAAACTGAGTAAGTAAGCTCAAAAAACCCCTGTGATGTCTAGGGGGCATCAAATATCAAGGGAAAGGTAATGAAGAAATAGACTTAGGTTTTTGCTCATTTTAGATTTTTGGATGAGAAAACATAACTGTTGACCCAATTTTGCCCCTCAGGCAAAATCTCGGTCACCTTCTACCCCTGCTTTGCATGACCAGTCATTTCGGGTTGCAAGATCCACCTTCAGGGTTCAATAGCTCCGTTTCAAAGCATTGGCTCATCAGCCTCGTTCGTTGGCGTTCACAGTAGCAAAAGGCAGAGTCTTCAAATGTTCACAAAAGAGGAGGGGAAAAAATTGGGGCGTTTAACACTAAGGCAAAAAAGAGGGCAGATGTTTACAAGAACAAATGCAAAGGGTGGCAAAATCACCACCCACAACACCGGCAAGTAAAAAGAGATTGCCAACACAAGCAATGGGCGGCAAAATTGCCGCGTGAAGTAGCCGACAGAGAAAAGGAGGCCGTCAACATCAGCAGACATTGGCAAAACTGTCGCGGTCTGCAGAAAACATGGCAGACATCGACAAAATTGCCACGCTCTGCAGCCAAATCGGTCGCTGTCGGCAAAAGTCCCACATGCAGTCCACAACAATGGGTGGCAAATTTCCTGCCCACAACATCAAGCGGCAAAAAACACCCACAGAACACCGAAAAAGGCCCGCCCAGCCACCAGAGGATTAGACCAGCATGTAAAATGAGGCAACAAGCATGGTCCCAAAAGACTTATGACATCATCTATAGTATTCTCCCTCTTCCCAATGGAGACTCAAGCTGCCCCTTGACTCCTCTTGGCTCTTTCCATATAAATACGTAGACTTGGTCATTTATCTGAATCTTCTCACACTTTTGTAAAGAGCACTGCTCTCCAAATTTTTCACCTGAATCAATAAAAGATAGTTTTTACCTCTATTTGGATGGATTGTGCAGAGTATGCCTTAAATGTTAATCTGTGTCCAGTCATTGTCTCTTGATGCTCTCACAGGTTCAACACCAGCAAACCTGTGATCTTCAAAGTGCCACTGTCTATTGCTGCCAGGAGTAGAGTTCTATTTTAGAGGTATAGAACAGGAGAGGTCACTTACAGTGTGTATTTCTCAGCACCTTGGTGAGTCCCTATTTCTTGTGCTTTCCATAAGAACCTCCCTGTCATCCCAGAGACCTGGTCTTTTCTGCCAAATCTGAGTGTATGTATGTTTTGTTTGGTCCTGAGTGTGGATGTGGGAAGGTCACTTTCATTTTTGGTGTATCACCTCTTTTAGAGTAGGCTATTTTTTTTCTTGCACTTCCTTATCCCTTTTCATCCCCCCCAGTATATCTATATATCTATATTTTTGCACTGCCTGAAACAAGCAAGATACATCAGAGGGAACTAGCCCATACCTAGAGACTCTCCTCTCCTGCTTCACCAGCCCACAGGTGAGAGAGGGGTTTCCATGTTGCAGGGAGAGGGCAGGAATCCATTTTCCTGCTAACTGGGTGCACTTTCTAGTGTCAACAGTTTTGGCATGCCCAGTGGGACTATATTTTTCAATGCAAAATCTTTCTTTTCTAGCACCGTGCGCGTCAACAGTTTTGGCACGCCCGGTGGGACCACAAGTTTTTTTAACGCAGTAAAGTTTTAGGATTGATGCTGGTCTTGTTACAACAAATCAAATTTCTTCAGCATCTAGCGACTCTGAGTAAATCCGCTGGTTAAGCAGCCTAGTGCCATCAGAAATCATCCATTTCTTGTATGTATACTTCTTTTGCACAAAATCATGGGTCTTGTTTTCCTTCATATAATATCGATCAGACTCAATATTTATGGAATCCCCTCAAGTAGCTCTCCCAGTTGCCCTGAAACTATAAGGGAGGTGGCGTTGGAATTTGAGAGGCAGACAATGGAAATCGACAAGTTGGAAGAGCAATACAAATATCAACAGGAGCTGATGTATAAAGAGGAGTGATTGTCTAGGCAAACACAGACCTTGCAGTCCATGAAGGAGGAGGTAACAAAATAGAGAAATCCATCTATTTAAGGCAGTCAGCCTTGCATGCCCCCTCCTACTTTGAAGAAAACCCCCTCTTTTGCACCAAATCCATTTGATCAAATTGCACTTGTTCACTCCAACTCATCAAATACAGCTGCTCCCAATCCCGTGCGCCTGGCCTTCCAACACCAAATGGCATCAGAGCAACCTCCCATGAAGATCAATCTTTTCAACTCCTTAGATCAGGAATCTTCCATTGAGAATAATACCACCAGCCAGCACGTCCCTCTTCTAAAGGCTCCTCCAATGGACCAATAGTGTTTTCCTTGCATTCCTCAACCTCCCCAAGTTTTCCAGCATGATGTGCAAATTCCAAGTTGGAGGAAAGAATGCCAAGAACCAGCTCAGAGCTTTGAGGAGGATCATGCTAACCACCTCTAAGAAAGACTCTTCTAGGAAAACCTAGCCAAACAAATTGAAGACTTAGAGGCTAGGATGAAGCTACTCCTTGAAAAAGGGTTAATTTTTTTAGACCTTATGGAAGAGCCTCAGGTCCTTGTGGAAAACGAAGTTGCTGCCTGTTCACAGGAGCAAAATTCAAATTTAGAGATCCTGAATTGGGGGAAGATAGTGGAATCATGGGGCAACAAAGAGGAAGAATAAAAGCAAGGTTTTTCTCAAAACCTTGAAGAAGCTGAAGCTGTGCCTGCCTATGATGATGCTGGCAGCCTCTAGGAAAAGCTTTTCCAAGAAGATCTGAGTAAGAAAATATCAGATTTGGAATTCAGAGAGAGTTCCCTCAGCCAATGTGTGATGGACGGTTCAAACCAAATAGTGCATTCTATGTCTGAACACACCCCACTTACACATTTCCAAGACAGTTATCAGGCTGCGCCTGATATTGATGAAGTGTTGACCAAGTGGAGGGAGGAGAATCATTCGATTCTAGCTTAAGGGCTGCCCCCTCTCCCACATGTTTTCTCCACTTCATCCCTTCTCGAAGAAGAACCTATTTTGCAAGATGCAGGAGAGGAACAAAATATAAAATTTGCAGTCCTTCAGGAGGTTGTCATGAGCGACAACGAAGAAGAAATCGTCATTGATGCCCCTTGTGAAGACCTTATCAACAGTAGAGAAGATGCAAGCCTTGCATATATGCGGATGTTCCAGCAATTCGAAGAGGAACAAATGCATGGTTAGCTCTCTTCTCCTTTGTTTGATGAACTTCCTTGCTGCTTTGATGATGAGGTCGACTACATTGAAAATCCTGAGAAAGAGGAGGATCAGGAGAATATTTTTGAAAATCTAGAGAACCTGATTAGCAAAGAGGAAAAGGAGAAGTCTGTCTTTATGGAGGAATGCCTTGAAGAACTGAGCTTTAAACATATAAGTGAAGTCTTGTGGGATGAGCAATCATTTTGTGAGCCCCTTTTAGACATCACCACATTCGCCCTTCTTCAAGAAGGCCACGAAGAAGCAGAGGATGAGTTTGACAAAGTTTTCAATGAAGTAGAGGGAAACAAATTAGACCATGATACATTGCAGAAGAATTGTGCAGAACAGGGGGCTTATGGCGATGAGCCAGCAGCCATTGATTTCTTGCTGAGGGGCACCAATATTAAGGAGCAGAACTTAACAGGCCTCCAGGGACAATTAGAATACGTATATATTGGAGGCATGTTTGATTTTGATCCCCTCGATTTCCAGCCAACTCATGTGACAGGCAGGAAGAGTAAGTCACCAAATCTCGTTCTCTTCCAGCTACTTGCCTGCCACGATAAGTCTTCTCACCAAGAAGGGGACTTAAGAAATTTTCCTTTTGATCTAGGAGGGATGCAAACATTCCTGGTTAGCTATATATAATAGTTTGCTTTCAGTTGTTTTCCCTATTTTCCCTAAGTGCAGTTGCACAGGTAGTTGTTTTTAGCCTTGGGTGTTTCCCTTCATTTGGGGGTAAATTTTATGTATTTGATTTTGGGATTATCAAAGTTGATTGTGAACTCTCTCCAAAGTCACCATCCGACTTCACACCCAATGGAATGTAAGGCAACTGGGTTCTAACCATAGCAGGCACACTTCCCTTGTGAGTCACCAATTTGTTGACCCAATTTTGCCCCTCAGGCAAAATCTCGATCAGCTTCTACACCTACTTTGCATGACTAATCATTTTGGGTTGTAAGGTCCACCTTCAGGGTTCAACAGCTCCGTTTCAAAGCATTGGCTCATCAACCTCATTCATTGGCATTCACGGTAGCAAAAGGCAGAGTCTTCAAACATTCACAAAAGAGGAGGGGAAAAAATTGGGGCATTTAACACTAAGGCAAAAAAGAGGGCAGACGTTTACAAGAACAAATGCAAAGGGTGGCAAAATCTCTGCCCACAACACTGGGGGGTAAAAAGAGACCGCCAACATAAGCAATGGGCAGCAAAATTACCGCGTGAAGCAGCCGACAGAGAAAAGGAGGCTGTCAACATTGGATGATGTCGGCAAAACTGCCACGATCGGTAGAAAACTTGGCTGACATCGGCAAAATTACCGCGCTCGACAGCCAAATCGGCTAACGTCGGCAAAAGTTCCCCATGCAGTCCACAACAATGGGCGGCAAATTTGCCGCCCACAACATCAGGTGGCAAAAAACACTCGTAGAACACCGAAAAAGGCCCGCCCAACTGCCAGAGGAGTAGACCAGCATGCAAAACGAGGCAACAAGCATGGTCTCAGTAGACTTATGACGTCATCTATAGTATTCTCCCTCTTCCCAATGGAGACTCAAGTTGCCCCTTGACTCCTCTTGGCTCTTTCCATATAAATACACAGACTTGGTCATTTATCTGAATCTTCTCACACTTTTGTAAAGAGCATTGCTCTCCAAATTTTCCACCTGAATCAATAAAAGATAGTTTTTACCTCTATTTGGATGGATTGTGCAGAGTATGCCTTGAATGTTAATATGTGTCCAGTCATTGTCTCTTGATGCTCTCACAGGTTCAACACCAGCAAACCTGTGATCTACAAAGTGCCACTGTCTGCTGCTGCCAGGAGTAGAGTTCTATTTTGGAGGTATAGAACAGGAGAGGTCACTTATAGTGTGTATTTATCAGCACCTTGGTGAGTCCTGTTTCTTGTGCTTTCCATAAGAACCTCCCTGTCATCCCAGAGACCTGGGCTTTTCTACCAAATCTGAGTGTATGTATGTTTTGTTTGGTCTTGAGTGTGGATGTGGGAAGGTCACTTTCATTTTTGGTGTATCACCTCTTTTAGAGTAGGCTGTTTGTTTTCTTGCACTTACTTCTCCCTTTTCATCCCCCCCAGTATATCTATATATCTATATTTTTACACTGCCTGAAACAAGCAAGATACATCAGAGGGAACTAGCCCATACCTAGAGACTCTCCTCTCCTGCTTCGTCATCCCACAAGCGAGAGAGGGGTTTCCATGTTGCGAGGAGAGGGCATGAATTCATTTTCCTACCAACTGGGTGCACTTTCCAGCGTCAACAATAAATCTAAAAAACATTCCATTTTTGAAAAAGGTCCAGGAATATGTAGGAGTAAGAACTTATAAGTGTTATAACTTTCAATCCATCACCATTTTTGTTTTTCCCTCTATACGGTCATATTTTTAACTCTATGGGCATGACTCTTCTCTACCTTGATAATCATGTAATGAGCTCAGATCAAAAATATAGTTGCATATTATTTATGGGTTTTTTGAGATCTCAAATGGGTCTCTCTTAAATTTTTGGGAGAGTTCATGGATTTATGGCCGCTTTTTGACCTCAAATGTGTGATTCATCTCTGACTTGAAACTCATGTCAAATAAATTGCTGGTGAAAATTTTGTCTACATATTTTTTATGGGTTTTTTTATATCTAAAAATATGTCTCTCTTAGATTTTTTAGAAAGTTCATAAATTTTTTGGAACTCAAGTTTCCTCCTTGCCTATCAAAACTCTGTACAGATGAGTACAACGCCCTAAAAAACCCAAAAGTCCTACAATTTGAAAGTAATCAGAATTCACAACCCTGATAACTTGCTTAGAAAAGTAGTCAGACTTTTGACCCCCAACTACTTACATGTAAATCGATTGTAGTCGTCTGAAAGCCTAAAGTACAAGCTATTCAAAAGCCCAAGTTGTAGTTGTTCAAAAACCCAAAATAGTAGTGGTTATAAAATTAGAGTTGTAGTTGTTTGAAACCTTGGAGCAGAAGTGTTGATGGAAATCTTGGAGTAGCCACTGTTGAAAAGCTTGAGCAAGTAAAGCATGTTTGAAACCCTAAGCAAGTATATCTCTTTTGCAACCTCGATTAGGGAATATGACATCAGAACCCCAAGTAAGTAAAGCAGTGTACAAAATGCGAGTAAGCTCAAAAAAACCACATGACGTCTAGGGGCGTCAAATCTCATAGGAAAGGTAATGAAGAAATATATTTAAGTTTTTATTGTTTTATGTTTTTTGGATGAGAAAACACAACTCTAAAAAAAATTCTATTTTTAGAAAGGGTCCAGGAATATGTGAAAGTAAGAACTTGTTAGTGCTATAAATTTCAATCCATCACCATTGCTATTTTTTTCTTTGTATAGTCACGTTTTGGATCTGAGGGTGTAATTTTTTTCTACTTCAAAAATCATGTCAAACGACCTCAAATCAAAAATATGGTTGCATATTCCTCTTGAGTTTTTTGAGATCTCAATGGGTCTCTCTTAGATTATTGGGAGTGTTCACAGATTTATGGAATTTTTTTAACCTTGAAGGCATGATTCCTCTTTGCCTTGAAACTCATGTCAAAAAGCTACTGATGAAAAAATTGCCTACATATTTTAAAGGTTTTTTTGAGATCTAAAATGGGCCTCTCTTAGATTTTTTAGAAATTTTATAGATTTTTCAAAAATCAAGTTTCATTCTTGCCTGTTATACGTCTATACAGACGAGTAGAAGGCCCTACAAAACCCATAAATTCAACAACTTGGAAGTAATCAAAGTTCACAACCCCGGCAACTTGTTTGGAGAAGTAGTTAAGCTTTTGACTCCCGACTATTTGTAGGTAAATAAGTTGTAGTTATTTTAAAGCCTAAAATAGATGTTGGCGCGATTTTTGAAACTCAAAGTAGAAATGGTCTAGGAATATGTGGGACTAAGAACTTGTAAGTGCTATAACTTTCAATCTATATCTCTATTTTGATTGTTAATTTTTTTAAGGTGCATAGTTTTTTAAGGTTTACGCATTGGTGGCATTGTTTTAGATTTTTGTAACATCAATTTTTTTCATGGTGTAATGGCTTAAATCTCACCTCATATTTATTTTAATCTCTCTTGGACAGATTATTGGTTGAATCTAACATCCCTCTAATAACTTGTAATTGCTATAACTTTCAATCTGTAATTTCAGTTTGGGTGCTCTTTTTTTGAAAGTGCATAGTTTTTAAAGCTCTACACATTGGTGGTATTGTTTTCTATTTTTGTAACATCTATTTTTTCATAGTATAATGGCTTAAATCTCACTTCATCCTTATTATACTCTCTCTTGGACACATTATCGGTTGAATTTGATGTCCCTTTAGTTCCTTGTACTTATGCACCTACTGCTCAAGATGCATTTTTAGTTAATCTGACATCTATATGAGCGTGCTTGTATTTGAAACATTCATGAGAGGTCATTGCTGATAGTTCTAAGGGGGTATTGTGTTGTGTTGTGCATTCTTTCTTTTTTTGCATTCTTCTTTACTTACTACAATAGTCTTTACTTCTACACTACAAATTCACTTTCTATTAGTTTGTTTACACCATTTAATTATCATGAATGAAAACTTAAAATGTAAATCATCTTTCAATCCAAGGGTTCTCATAAAATTATAATAGGCACTGAGACTAAACCTACTAATACTAGAGAAAAAATCAAATGGTTTAACTATTGTGACAAAATCCATGGACTATTGTATCTTTCCATCTCCTCAGATCTACTCTTTCACATCAAATCTACTAAAATACCTACTAAAGTGTGGGCCTAACTCACTAATTTCTTTGGAGTGAGGGATCTGATGAGAGGACATGAGATATAAAATGTGCTCATTAGATTGAGTCCAGATAACTTTGACACTCTTCAACACTTCTTCACCAAGTTCAAACTTTTGAGATTGCAATTGAAAGCATGTGAAATTGATGAGAAATATTAATAACTTATTCTATCAATAATTTCTAAATTGGATCCTAAATATTCTTTATTTGTGTCCAATTTCCATGCCACTAAAAGTGCTCTTGACACTACATGGAAGATGCCTTCTTTAGATACCTTTGTTGTCGACTTGATTCGAGAGAAAGATAAGTTGATATAGATGGACATAGTGAAGTCATCTAAATCTCATGCACTACTTGCTGAGAATAATAAGACTTCTAACAATAGAGAGAGAAAGTAGAGCAAAAAAATTATTGAGAAGGGTGAAAATCTTTCCACCTCCAAATCAAACAATGTGACATTTTCTTCCAATCATAAGCCTAAGAAAGATTAGATAAAATATGAGCATTGTTCAAGTAAGCATGATGAGAGTAAATATTTTAAGAAACAAATTGACCACCTTACTAGTTTTCTTATTTAGGACAACATAGGTGTTCCAAATTCTATCAAACCTTCTTCATCAACCCATGAATCCACTAAGATAAATGACTCTGGCAAAGAAAAGGCAAAAAAGAATAACAAAGGGAAACAAAAGGGAAATCCTTAGTTTTAGTTGTGACTCTAACTCTTCCTACATGGATCATTGATTCTGGTGCTTCACATCACATAGCCTCTTCACAAATTAAGTTTAGTTCCTTGGAACCATGTGACATGCCCTCTATACAACTAGGTGACAACACTTCTAAAAAGGTTCTCGAGAGAATGTCTTTTAAAGTGAGTGGTGGAACATTCAATAATATTCTAAGTTGTCCTCACTCTCAACTAATATCTTGTTAGTCTACCAAATCACTCACCTTGGTCTGAGCATGCAAGCTAAATTCACTTCAAATTTAGTGGACATCAAGGAGTTGCATAATGATATTATTTTGGTTGTGGAAATGGATGATCATCTGACTTGACTATATATATTCGCACACTTTGCTCCTAACTCTTCTTCAGATTCTTTAGATTCCTCCTTAGACTCACTTGTACCTATTGACACTTTTAAGCCTGAGCTTTTTTTTGAAATTGACAACTCTTATTTTATAAATGACTATAGTAGTAAAGTGGACACACCTGCACCATATCCATGTCACCTTCTAGATATTCAAGAGTTAGTTCCTCATCCACCTACCTCTAGTCTACTTCTAAAATTACAAGGAAATGGTCTACTGATCTAGGATACATCAAACATCAGGCAGTCTATTCCACAGTTATAGAGGATTCCATAGACCTTCTTCACCTTTACTTCTAGTGCACCATCTTGGCTTAGAGTAGTTGTCCCATCTACCTCATAGTATGAGAATAATTCCTTTCATACGAATTACACCTTCATTGAAGATCCATCAGGCACTTGGTGGACAAACTCACTATTTTAGGGTGAATCACTCTTCAATGCATCTACTTCTTATTCACAGTCACTTTCGAACATTCCTCTAGCGGACAATGGATGGCTACAATCAATTGTATACCTTAGTGGGGCTTTTTAGCTCTCTTCTCTTATTTGTTTTCTTTTGGGAAGGAGTTTTGTTCTAAGATCTTGGTCAACTCTAACAATATTACTGCATGCTCATTGTTTAGAGATCTTGATGAACTCTAATAGTAAATGCATCCATAATTAAAAATTCATAAATATAATCTATAAATAATTTATGGGTTCTTTTTATTTACTATTTTTATATAAAAATCTCTCATTTTTTTAGAAACATTGAATATTTTTCCTATAAATTTGGATTTTTTACTTTGCAAGATATAGGGTTTTGTCATAATTTATTCAAAATAAATTTTATTTATTTTACTCATGACTATATCAAAACATATCAATTTAAAAAAAGATATGAGCTTATTCTATTTATGTATATCTAAATAATAACCTCTTTCATATTTTCCAAAATTTGCATATTATTTCCATAAAAATAATTTACTATTTTTAGTATATATTAAACTAACTGTAAATGTGTAAATCTATTCTAAAATTTATTTCTATGTTATATTTATTTCTATTTTTATAGAAAAAGCTCTTTCATTTTTCAAAAATACATTGTAAATATCTCCAAATTCATAATTCAGTTTTTGCAATAGAATACAACTTGATTGTCCACTTTATTTGTGTGGTCTAAGGTTTCAGTTAATTTTATGATTCAAAATATTGTTGATTTATTACAAAACAATATTTCACCTTTATTTTTAGTTTATTTTTATTTTTATTTATTTTTATAGATACTGTATTCTAGAAGTCTATAATCTCCTAGCTACTATCATTATAGGCTAAATGATTTTTCGTTTACAATCCTAGTATATTATTTACAATCCCCTTGTTTACACATATATGAAGCATATTTATCCATTTGATTTGTGGTGCACCTGATAGGAGTATATCTCCCAGGGAAGTTACTCTCAACTTACCCTCAAAACGAAGTTTAGTGGTATATGGTCATAGTTATATCTTCGTTGTTATTTCTCTAAAATATCGAGATGACACTAATTAATGAATGAGCAAGCATATCTGAGATCATAAAAGTAAACCAACACCCTTATCTTGATTACCTATTATATCTTCATTTTAATTTTCTTGTGTGTTTAATGACTAGATTCTCTTGTATATGTTAGATAACTAGTTACTTTTTAGAATTTTTCTTGCAATTACATTTATTCCCATACATCATGAATAGACAATGTTTTTAAATTCCCTTTTCTTATGATAGAGTTGAATGGACCAATAGAAACATTTAAAAACTTATTAATGATGATGAATGTGATCTTCATTAATAATATAATGTTGATGATGACCTTACTAACCTTTGGGAACCTACAAAGTATTCTTCGTATCATCTTGTTGACCTCTTTATTGATCGTATCATATTTAAATCTCTTTATACCTTTTCAAAACTTCCTTCATAAACCTCTTTAGACACATTTCTAGATTCTATTTGGACTTTTTGTTCGCAACTCCTTCTAATTCATCTCTATATTCCTCTTTTGTGCATCATTTAGATACTCTTTTGGATTTTTAGCTTGATTCCATTTTACCCACATCTACAAATTCTCCATTAGAACCTAATTTGATTACATATCTATATCTCTCTATAAACACTTATTTAATTTTTCCTATAAAATATTCCTTATATTCTCCTTTAGAATCTTCTTTTCCTACATTTCTTGATTCTTCTTTTGACTCTTCATTAATTTCATCTCTACATTTATCTTGGGGTTCTTATATGGAACCTCCCTTTTTACACTCTTTCTTTCCTCTATAGATACTTATTTTATTTTTCCTATAGGTCCCTCCTTGGTTTCTTCACTAGAACCCCATTTGATTACATCTTTAGACTCTTTTTTGGAGTCTTTGTTACTCACACTTATGGAATATCCATTGTATTATCCTATAGAATCTTATGTTGTTGAACCCATAGTTTCCTTTATAGCTCCCACTTCATTATTTGCTATGGATATAACCCTAGATCATCCTCATCTCCTTATTTAAAAGTCATTTTGGAGCACAAGGAACCTCCAAATCCTAATTATATCCTGTCTCTTAGGTTGCTTCCTACACTTAAGAAAGAGGAACCTTATCTTGCACATTTAACTTATCTCTTCTGTTTGTCTAAGCCATTCATTTCATCCATTCTTATAAAACACATAACCTATGTATTCCAAATGATGATGTTAATCATGCACACACTCCTATTCCCCCTTTTCATAAGGATCAATCCAACCTTATTAGTGATGACAACCTCTTCTTTGCCAGTTATAGCTATCATCCCTACATGTGCTAGCTCTCTTATTACAATCTTGTCACCCATATTAGAAACCACGAACATTTCTTCTCCTTTTCCTATTATCCGTGGTCAAATTCACCATTATAATGAATATGATGATGATGAATATATCTGTATTGATGATGAAATCACCCCTCCTCACCCTACCTTAGAGACTTCTCCACCTTCATTTTCTAGTGATGATAAAATGCATAACTTTTGTTAGGATACATCTCCTCCTACATTCCAAACCCATGAATGATACTAATCAGATAGTAATATGTCCCATGTTACATCTCCTATTTTACCTCCTTACCCTAACTTAAAATTGAAAAACAATACATCTCCAACACCAACCATTTCTATAAAAGAGGTCCCCTAGGCATATTTTTCTTATTCACAATAATATTCATATGTTTATAATGAATAATATAATTCAACCCCTAAATGACTCTCTTATAAATCTTAATATCCCTTCCAAAGAGATCATTTAAATAATGTATGTTGTATGTGATTTACAAGCACAAGTATACCATTTATGCTTAGAAAGTAAAGTGTACCATGCTTGGGTTGATTTTAGTTCCATTATTGGTAATCCTATTGTGTGTAGTATTATATATTCACCTTAACCTCCTAAGTTTAAAACTATCGTATTTCTCATATTTGATGGAATTGGTAGCCCTTACTTGAACCTTAAATCCTTTCATGAGTATATGAATGGGTATAATGGTATCCATTTATTGTTAAAAGTATTCCTTAAACCTTTAATAGGGTTTTCACTTTGTTGGTTTGATTCGCTTCTAAGTTGATCCTATCTACTTATCTTGATCTATAAAAATCATTATTAATTTAATATATTAAAAATAAGGGACCTATAAATACTTATGAAAAGCTACCTTCTTTACACCAAGGTCAAAATAAACAAATTTGTGACTATATCTTAAGATTTAAAACTGTTATGCATCAAATAATTTACCTACCCATAGAACTATAAGTATAATATATCTTTTTTTAAAGTATTATCTGAGAAATTGATTTTTAGGTGAAACTCTGTGCATGGTTTTTTTATCAACACATTTTGAATCATCATCCATGATTCATTATTAATAAATATTCATTAAAATATAATCTAAGTATTTATCCACTAAAACAGAAATACATTAATATAGAATCTAATTTTTCAAACTTATGAATCATTCATATAGCTCTTTGTTTTGAAGATTTAGCATTATAAGGGGAATTAGATCTTGTTACTACTTCCAATAATATTGATGAAAACACTAAATTTTTTCAAGATAATACCCTATCAATTCCCCTTACTTGAGTTCTGAAAAATTTATCAACTTTCTCAAAAATCTAAGAGAGACCCATTTTAGATCTCAAAAAACCCACAAAAAATATGTAGGTAGATTTTTTATCGTCAATTTTTTTGACATGAGTTTTGGGGTAGAGAGTAATCATGCCTTCGAGGTCTAAAAAATGGCCATAAACCCATGAACCCTCCCAAAAATCTAAGAGAGACCCATTTGAGATCTCGAAAGTAATCAAAGTTCACAACCCTGAAAACTTGCTTGGAGAAGTAGTAAGACATTTAAACCCTGACTACTTGTATGTAAATCAATTACAATTGTCTAAAAGTCTAAAGTAGAAGCTATTCAAAAACATGAGTTTTAGTTATTTGAAAGCTTGAAGTAATTATAGTTGAAAAAATCAACTTGTTGTTGTTTGAAACCCCACGGTAGAAGTGTTGATAGAAAGCCTGAAGTAGCTGTTATTAGAAGGCTTGAGCAAGTAAAGCATGTTCAAAACCCTAGGCAAGTGAAGCTCCTTGACAATCTCAATTAGGGAATGTAGTGTCAGAACCTTGAGTAAGTAAAGCAGTGTGGAAAAGATGAGTAGGTAAGCTTAAGAATTTTGTGTGATGTCTAGTGGGTATCAAATCTTAGGGAAAAGGTAACAAAGAAATAGATTTAAGTTTTTGCCATTTTTGGGATTTTAGATGAGAAAACATAACTCTAAAAAAATTCCATTTTTGGAAAGGGTCCAAGAATATGTGAGAGTAAGAACTTGTAAGTGCTATAACCTTCAATTCATTATAATGTTTGTTTTTTCCTCTATACAATCACATTTTTGACCTTGAGGTCATGATTCCTCCCTGCCTCAAAAGTTATGTCAAATGACTTTAGATCAAAAATCTGGTTGTATATTCCTTCTATATTTTTCAAGATCTCAAATGGGTCTCTCTTAAATTTTGAGAGGGCTCATGGATTTATGGCCATTTTTTTTACTTCAAAGGCATGATTCCTCTTTGCCTCAAAACTCATGTCAAAAGCCATTGATAAAAATTTTATCTGCATATTTTTTGAGATCTAAAATGGGACTCTCTTAGATTTGTGAGAAAGTTAATAAATTTTTTGGAACTCAAGTATCCTCCTTGCTCATTAGATGTTTGTATGGACGAGTAGAAAGCCCTGCAAAACCCAAAAATCTTGCAACTTAGAAGTAATCATAGTTCACAACCTTGGAAACTTGCTTGGAGAAGTAGTTGAAGTTTTGACCACTGACTACTTGTATGTAAATTAGTTTTAGTTGTCTAAAATCCCAAAGTATATGCTATTCAAAACCTTGAGTTACAGTTATTCAAAAGTCTGAAGTAATAGTGATTAGAAAACCTGAGTTACAATTGTTTGAAACCCTAGAGCAAAAGTGTTGTTGGAAATCCTGAAGTAGCCATTGTTGGAAATCTCTAACAAGTAAAGCATGTTTGAAACCCTATGTAAGTAAAGCTCCTTCACAACCCTAATCAGAGAATGGGATGTTGGAACCCTGAACAAGTAAAGCAGTGTGAAAATATTGAGTAGGTAAGCTCAAGAAACCTACGTGACGTTAAGGGGGTGTCAAATCTCAGGGGAAAGGTAAAAAAATAATAAATTTAGGTTTTTGACATTTTGTATTTTTAGATGAGAGAATATAACTCTAAAAAAAAATCAATTTTTGGAAAGGGTCCAAGAATATGTGGGAGTAAGAACTTGTAAGTGCTATAAATTTTAATCTATCGTCATTACTTTTTTTCTCTGTACAACTACATTTTTGACCTTGAGGGTGTGATTTCTTCCTACCTCAAAAATCATGTCAAACAATCTCAAATCAAAAATTTAGTTGGATATTCCTTCTAGATTTTTTGACATCTTAAACGAGCCTCTCTTAGATTTTTGGGAGAGTTAATAGATTTATGACCATTTTTTAAATCTCAAAAGCATGATTCCTCTCTACCTCAAAAACTGATGAAAAATCTACCTGCATATTTTTTATGGATTTTTTGAGATATGAAATGGGCTTCTCTTAAATTTTTAAGAAAGTTCACAGATTTTTTGAAACTCAAGTTTCCTCCTTGCCCATTAGACATCTATACGGATAAGTACAAGGCCCTGCAAAATCCAAAAATCTAGAAAATTGAAAGTAATCAGATTTCACAACCCCGACAACTTACTTAGAAAAGTAGTCAAACTTTTGACCCATGACTATTTGCACGCAAATTAGTTACAATTCTCTAAAAGCCTGAATTAGAAGCTATTCAAAAGCCTCAATTACATTTGTTCAAAATTCTAAAGTAATAGTGGTTGGAAAACTTGAGTTGTGGTTGTTTGAAACCTCAACGCATAAGTATTGCTTGAAAACCTGAAGTAGCTACTATTGGAAAGCTCAAGCAAGTAAGAATGTTTGAAACCCTAAGCAAGTAAAGCTCCTTCATAACCTTGATCAGAGAATGTGGCATCAGAACATCGAACAAGTAAAACAATGTGAAATCCCTGAGTAAGTAAGCTCAATAAACCCACATGATGTCCAAGGGTGTCATATGTCAGAGGAAAGGTAATGAAGAAATAGATTTAGGTTTTCACAATTTTTAAATTTTTGGATGAGAAAACACAACTCTGAAAAAAATTCTATTTTTAGAAAGGGTCCAAGAATACGTGGGAGTAAGAACTTATAAGTGCTATAACTTTCATTCTATCACCATTTCTATTTTTTCCTCTATACGATCATGTTTTTTACCCTAAGGACGTGATTTTTTCTTGCCTCAACAATCATGTCAAATGATCTTAGATCAAAAATTTGGTTGGATATTCTTTTTGGGTTTTTTGAAATCTCAAATGGGTCTCTCTTAGATTTTCAGAGGGTTCACAGATTTATGGCCACTTTTTTGACCTCGAAGGCATGATTTTTATCTGCCTCAAAACTTGTATCGAAACAGTCACTGATAAAAAATCTACTTGCATGTTTTTTGAGATCTAAAATGAGTCTCTCTTAGATTTTCGAAATATTTCACAATTTTTTTGAAACTCAATTTTCTTCCTTGCCCATTAGACGTCTCTACAGATGAGTAGAAGACACTGTGAAACCCAAAAATCTGGCAACTTAGAAGTAATCAGAGTTTACAACCTCAATAACCTGCTTAGATAAGTAGTCAGACTTTTAATTTCTGACTACTTACACGTAAATATATTTTATCTATTTAAAAGTCTGAAGGAGAAGCTGTTTGAAAGACTGAGTTACATGTATTCAAGAGCCTAAAGTAGTAGCAGTTGAATACCCTAAGTTGTAGTTTAAAATCTTGAAGTAGAATGTTGCTAGAAAGCTTGAAGTAGCCATTATTGGAAATCCTAAGCAAGTAAAGTAAGGTTGAAACCCTGGACAAGTAAAGCTTCTTTGCAACCTTGATCAAGGAATGTGGCATCTAAATCCTAAGCAAGTAAAGTAGTGTGGAAAACCTGAGTAGGTATGCTCAAGAAAATCATGTGATGTCTAGGGGGAATCAAATGTCATGAGAAAGGTAATGAAGAAATAAATTTAAGTTTTTGTCATTTTTGTATTTTTAGATGAGAAAACACAACTCTAAAAAAACATCTATTTTTGAAAAAGGTTGAATAATATGTGGGAGTAAGAACTTGTAAGTACTATAACTTTCAATATGTTGCCATCATTGTTTTTTCTTTTGTACGGTCATATTTTTGACCCTGAGGGTGTGATTCCTCTCTACCTCAAAAATCATGTCAAATGACCTCAAATCAAAAGTCTGGTTGCATATTCTTTTTGAATTTTTTAAGATCTCAAATGGGTCTCTCTTAGAATTTTGGGAGGGTTCACAAATTTATGGTCACTTTTTTGACCTCAGGTGTGATTCCTTTCTGCCTCAAAATTCATATCAAAAAAGCTGTTAAAAAATATGTTTGCATATTTCTTGTAAGTTTTTTGAGATCTAAAATGGGCCTCTCTTAAATTCTTAAGAAATTTCACAAATTTTTTGGGCTCCCTTAGACATTTGTATAGATGAGTAGAAGGCCCTACAAAACCCAAAAATCTGACAAATTGGAAGTAATCAGAGTTCACAACCCCAACAACTTGCTTGGAGAAGTAGTCAAAAAATTTACCTCTAACTACTTACATGTAAATTAGTTGTAGTTATACAAAAGTCTAAAGTAGAATTTATTTGAAAGCCCGAGTTGTGGTTATTTAAAAGCCCAAAGTAGTAGTGATTGAAAAACTTGAGTTGTGGTTGTTTGAAACCCTAGACCAGAAGTTTTGCTAGAAAGCTTGAAGTAGCCATTATTAGAAAGCTCGAACAAGTAAAGCATATTTGAAACCTTGAGCAAGTAAAGCTCCTTCATAAACCTAATCTAGGAATGTGTTGTCAGAACACCGAGGAAGTAAAGTAGTGTGAAAAACTCAAGTAAATAAGCTCAATGTTAGGGTGTGGAGCTAAAAGCTTCACCAAGGAGCATACTAAAACAGGTTCGGGTCTACACAGACGCCGGCGTCGGTCAGGAGCGACTGACGTCGGTTAGTAGTAGTTGCAGAGGCACCGACGTCGGCAATATGGTCGGCCGGCGATGGTCACAGGCGAACTGGCAGGAACTGACGTCGGTTACCTGCGTGTCTAGAAAGCTATTTTCGTGGACAGCAGCGAGTGTTTGCATGATAAGTTTGAGTCGTGGACTCAAGCTTGCGTCTCTATTATTAGCAATATTATTTTTAGAGCCCTTGTTCAAGAGGCTTAACTATTTGTTGTAAGAGCATGCTCAAGTTTCCCATTTCTATATGTAGGGAAGATCTTCTTAGCTTAGAATTGTATGAGAGTGTAGAACTGTAAGAGTAGAACATTGTGAATGTTTGAAGGACAGTACAGAGTTGCATCAATCCAGGTTGTTGGATTTGAGTGTACTTGAGAGAGAGCTCTTGAGGAATAGAGATCTAGTGAGAGATCTTGTGTGCATCTGAGAGAGGTGTGGAAGAACGACGTTTCTTCAAATTGTATTCCTATTGTAAAGAGTTTCAATACAAGTTTTCAGGGTGTTTTCTTGTATATCTTGTTCTGTGCTATTTATCATTTCAGTTACTTATCTATCTAATTTATTTCCACGTTTATTGCTTTCACAAGTGTAATCTATTGTTGGTTTGATCCCCCAACAAGTGGTAGGTTTGCCAGCTGGATGAAAGCACAGAGACGAATGGATTCCTTAGTAGAAGAATAGAGATAATGGATACGTGAGACGGAAGACCAGGTCATATGGTCTTGAGGAGCTGCAGGACAGTGGTACCGGGTTTGACAGGTGGAGGACGAAGCATGGCTTCAGTCAGTGTCAGGTAACTACTGTAGTTTGTCTTACCAGGTGGATGATGAGTCATGACATCATTCTATTGCTGTATGTGGATAGTATGCTAGCTAGTAGGGGTGTACATACAGGGTTTTGCTGAGCTAAGGGTAAGATTAGTTTAGTGGCATGTCATGAGGAGTTTGGAGTAGTGAAATTCTTTGACATGGGAGGCATGGAGATCACAGGTTGATTTTGTCTCGAGTGGGAGCTGATGTGAATCAGGTGTTGGCGAAGTTTGGGATGTAGAATCGGAGCACACTAAGCGCTGGACAGGTACAGTGTCCGAAATCACATGAGGTCTGGTATAGACCTGAGTATTCCCATGCAGTGGGAGCTGTCAGAGTTAGGAGCCAATTTGGGGAAGTGGGTTCTCAGGTTTTCTGAGAGGGACCGGCAGCAGGTGTTGCTATGCAGGGTCAGGACTTCACTACAAGTGTTGTAGGTTCGGATGCGGCAGGGTACTCGGATGACAGGTGGTACACCACGGGATGTGTGGTGGGTTGTCTTCAGGTGGGAGCTTGAAGAGGGATACAAACTAGGAAACAGATTAGACAGAGTACAGGTACAGGTACAGTGCAGCTATTTATCTCCAAGTGGGAGATTGTTAGGATTGTGGAGCTAAAAGCTTCACTGATGCAGACATGGAGGAGGTTGCTGAAGGTTGCTGAGTTGCAGAGAAGTTGGGGTCAGTCTGATCAGCCGACGTCGGCAGGATAGCAAAGGGAAGCAACCAACGTCGGTCATATATCGGCCGATGTCAGTCACCTCCAGGCAGACAGGGACCGACGTCGGTCGCCTGTGTGACCAACGTCGGTTGCTTCCCTTTGCTATCCTGCCAACGTCGGCTGATCAGACCGACCCCAACTTCTCTGCAACTCAGCAACCTTCAGCAACCTCCTCCGTGTCTGCATAAGTGAAGCTTTTAGCTCCACAATCCTAACACTCAAGAAACCCATGTAACATCTAGAGTGGCATCAAATGTCAGGAGAAAGGTAATGAATAAATAGATTTAGATCTTTATCATTTTTAGATTTTTAGATGAGAAAACACAACTTTGAAAAAAAATATTTTTGAAACGGGTCCAGGAATATGTGGGAGTAAGAACTTGTAAGTGTTATAACTTTCAATCCATCATCATTCTATTTTTTCTCTGTATAATCACATTTTTTATTCCAAGAGTGTGATTCCTCCCTACCTCAAAAATCATGTTAAATGACCTTAGATCAAAAACCTGGTTGCATATACCTTCTTGGACTTTTAAGATCTCCAATAGGCCTCTCTTAGATTTTTGGGAGGGTTCACATATTTTTGGCCACTTTTTTGACCTTGAAGGCATAATTCCTCTCTACTTTGAAACTCATGTCAAAAAGTCACTAATGAAAAATATGCCTATATATTTTTGTAGGTTTTTTGAGATCTAAAAAAGACCTTTATTATATTTTTGATAAAGTTCATGGATTTTTCAAAACTTAAGTTTCTTCCTTACCCATTAGACATCTGAACAGATGAGTAAAAGGCCCTACGAAACCCAAAAATCTAGCAACTTAAAAGTAATCAAAGTTCACAAACCTAACAACTTACTTGGAAAAGTAGTAAGACTTTTGACCCCTGATTACTTGCACATAAATTAGTTGCAATTATCTAAAACCCTAAAGTAGATGTTGTTTGAAAGCTTGAGTTGTAGTTGTTCAAAAACCTAAAGTAGCAGTGGTTGGAAAACTTGAGTTGCAGTTGTTTGAAACCTTAGGACATAAGTGTTGTTGGAAAGCCTAAGGTAGCCATTATTGGAAATCTTAAGCAAATAAATCACATTTGAAACCCAAAGCAAGTAAAGCTCCTTTACAACCCCAATCAAGGAATACGGCATCGTAACCTCGAGCAAGTAAATCACTATAGAAAACCTAAGTAAATAAGCTCAAAAAACCCATGTGACATCTATGGGGCATCAAATGTTAGAGAAAAGGTAACAAAGAAATAGATTTAGGTTTTTGTCATTTTTGAATTTTTAGATGAGAAAACACAACTTTGAAAAAAAAAAATTTAGAAAGGGTCCGAGAATATGTGGGAGTAAGAACTTGTAAGTGCTCTAACTTTTAATCTATCACCATTACTATTTTTTTCTTTGTATGACTTCATTTTAATCTCTAAGGACGTGATTCCTCCCTATCTCAAAAATCATGTCAAATGATCTCAGATCAAAAATTTGGTTGCATATTCTAAGTCTAAGTTTATCAAGATCTCAACTAGTTCTCTCTTAGATTTTTGGGAGGATTCATGGATTTATGGCCACTTTTTTGACTTCAGAGGTGTGATTCCTCTCTACACCAAATCTCGTGTCAAAAAACTACTAGTGAAAAAAAATTGCATATTTTTTGTGGGTTTTTTGACATCTAGAATGGACCTCTCTTAGATTTTTGAGAAAGTTCACATATTTTATTTTGAACTCGAGTTTCATCCTTGCCTATTAGGCTTCTATACAAATGAGTAAAAGGTCTTGTGAAACCTAAAAAATTGCTAACTTAGAAATAATCAGAGTTCATAACCCTCATAACATGCTTAGATAAGTATTCAAACTTTTAACCCCTGACTACTTGTATGCAAATCGGTTGTAGTTGTCTAAAATCTTGAAATATAAACTATTCAAAATATTGAGTTGTAATTGTTTGAAAGTTCATAGTAGCTATGATCTAGGAATTTGACTCAAGATAAGATGGTTAGTATTGTCTTAGTTCCAAAATGAAAATAAAATGAAATAAACACACTAATAGCATAACATCTCTAGGCCTAGACACTAGGGAGAGCTTAGTTAACAATCATGAATAAAACACACAACTAAAATGCAAAACAAAACTCTTTTACCTTCCTTAGATGCTTTAAAATGCTTTTTGTGGTGGCTTGCTTAGCTTATGTTCATGAAGTCCTTGGCAATGGAAGCTTGACAACCTCCATCTCTCCTTGGCACCTTTGGCTTGTGGCTTGGTTTGGCTTGGAATCAATTTGAAATTATAACACTAGTTGATTGAATCCTTTTGGAACCAATCCTGCATTATAACATTGCAATAATTAAGCTTAGAAATGATGTTGTGAGGCCTCCTATTTATAGATTTTTGGATTTGATCAAAATCAACCTCAACCATTCATCTCAAGATTGAGATGTGTGGTTGAGGATTAATTCAATTTTTGGATTTTTATTTGTAATTATCCTCATCATGACATTGGAAGAAGGGGAAAATAAGAGGCATGGAGGGCATCATGGAAGGAATTGATGAGGCATGGAGGGCATGAATCCTAATATTTGTGGCATTTATGGCCTAGGGATGTCTTCCCAAGAAATGAGGTCACTTGATGATGTAGATATTCAATATTCATTTCCAAAATAAATTATTCAACAAGTTTCCATGGAATTTTTGATTAGGCCTTGATTTGGGTTAATTAGCTTTTAGACATGATTAAGCACAGTGTGCACAAATTACCCAAATTGATCAAAATGCCTTATTATTGGTCCTAAATTTAACTGGATTTGAATTGGAAGTCCACATCAGATGCGTTGGATACATATTTACATTTAGAATGTTGCCAACAACAAATAACAAAGGCACAAGTCTTGTGTAAAAGATTTGATAAGAAAGAGCAGTCCAGAGCACACAGGTGCAAATTTGGCATTTTGACTCAAAATGGACTGATCAAAGTTAGCTAGCCCATAAATTACATTACCCCATTTAGGGATACTCTGGTCAAATTGGTATTTGACTGTCCTTTTCACATCATTTAACATGTTTTATTGTTTAAATCCAAATTGTGCATTTTGGGTGGAAATTGTCCAAAACCCTGATTGGAGGTTATCAGTGGCTAGTTTTAGGTGTCTATAGTAATAGCATATAGAAAATTGTAGTTGCAATTGTTTGAAACCCTATGGTATAAGTGTTTCTGGAAAGCTTGAAGTAGTCATAGTTGGAAATCCTAAACAAATAAAGCATGTTCAAAATTTGGGGCAAGTAAAGCTCTTTTGTAATCTCGATCAGGGAATGCAATGTCAAAACCCTGAACAAGTAAAGCAATGTGAAAAACTTGAGTAGATAAGCTCAAAAAACCCACGAGACGTCTAGGGAGTGTCAAATTTTAGGGGAAATATAATGAAAAATAGATTTATATTTTTGTCATTTTTGGATGAAAGAACACAACTCTGAAAAAAATTCCATTTTTGGAAAGGGTCCAAGAATATGTGAGAGTAAAAACTTGTAAGTGCTATAACATTCAAGCCATCATCATTGATTTTTTCCCTCTGTACGGTCACATTTTTGACCTCGATGGTGTGATTCTTATTTGCCTCAAAAATCATGTCAAATGATCTCAGATAAAAAAATCTTGTTGCATATTCCTTATGGGTTTTCGATATATCAAATAGTTCTCTCTTAGATTTTTAGGAGGGTTCATGAATTTGTTGCTACTTTTTTTATCTCAGAGGTGTGATTCCTCTTTACCTCAAAACTCATGTTAAAAAGTCACTGATGAAAAATCTATCTAAATTTTTTTTATAGGTTTTTTGAGATTTAAAATGGGTCTCTCTTAGATTTTTGATAAAGTTCACAATTTTTTTTTCAAATTAAGTTTCCTCCTTGCCCATTATATATTTGTACGAATGAGTAGAAGGCCCTATGAAACCCTAACATCTAACAACTTGAAAGTAATCAGAGTTCACAACTTTAAAAACTTATTTGGAGAAGTAGTTAGACTTTTGGCCCTCAACTAATTGCATGTAAATTAGTTGCAATTATTTGAAAGCTTAAAGTAGAAGCTATTCAAAAGCTCGAGTTGTAGTTATTCAAAAGCTCAAAGTAGTAGCAGTTGGAAAATCTAAGTGGTGTTTGTTTAAAACCCTAGAGCAGAAGTGTTGTTGGAAAGATTGAATTAGCTGCTATTAGAAAGCTTGAACAAGTAAAGCATGTTCAAAACATTAGGCAAAGAAAGGTCCTTCATAACCTTGATTAAGGAATATGACGTCAAAATGCCGAGCAAGTAAAGGAGTGTGGAAAACCTGAGTAAAGTCAAAAAACCCACGTGATATCCAGTGGGCATCAAATCTCAAGGGAAAGGTAATGAAGAAATAGATTTAGGTTTTTTAATTTTTGGATAAGAGAACACAACTCTAAAAAAAATCTATTTTTGGAAAGGGTCTAGGAATATGTGGGAGTAGGAACTTATAAGTGCTATAACTTTCAATTCATTGTCATTACTATTTTTTCTCTATATAGTCACATTTTTCACCTCAATTACGTGATTCCTTTCTACCTCAAAAATTATGTCAAATGACCTTAGATCAAATATCTTGTTGCATATTCCTTCTAGGTTTTTTGAGATCTCAAATGGGTATCTCTTAGATTTTTAGGAGGGTTCACAGATTTATGGTCATTTTTTTGACTTTGAAGGTGTGATTCATTTCTGACTTAAAACTCGTGTCAAAAAGTCACTGACGTAAAATCTAAAAAAAATACTCAAGTTTTAGATGAGAAAACACAACTCTAAAAAAAATCATTTTTAAAAAAGGTTAAGGAATATGTGGGAGTAAGAATTTGTAAGTGCTATAACTTTCAATCCATCATCATTATTGTTTTTTATTTTATACAATCGCATTTTTGACTCTAAAGATGTGATTACTCCCTATCTTAAAAATCATGTTAAACATACTCAAATCAAATATCTGGTTGCATATTCCTTCTAGGTTTTTTGAGATCTCAAGTGGGTCTCTCTTAGATTTTTGGGAGGGTTCACAGGTTTATGACACTTTTTTTGATTTTGAAGACATGATTCCTCTATCTCAAAACTCATGTCAAAAAGCCATTGACGAAAATTTTGTCTGCATATTTTTTAAGATCTAAAATAGGCCTCTCTTAGATTTTTTAGAAAGTTCACAATTTTTTTGGAACTCAACTTTCCTCCTTGTCCATTTTACATCAATACAGATGAGTATAAGGCCCTGTAAAACCCAAAAATCTGACAACTTAGATGTAATTGAAGTTCATAACCCTAAAAACTTACTTGGAGAAGTAGTCAAAATTTTGACTCTCGACTACTTACACGTAAATTGCTTGTAGTTGTTCAAAAGCCTGAAGTAGATGTTGTTTAAAATCTTGAGTTGTAGTTGTTCAAAAGTCCAAAGTAGCAGTGGTTAGAAAATTAGAGTTACAGTTATTTGAAACCCCAGAATAAAGTGTTGCTAGAAAATTTAAAGTAGTGGTTGTTGAAAATCTTGAACAAGTAAAACATATTTGAAACCCTAGGTAAGTAAAGCTTCTTCACAACTCCAATCAAGGAATGTGGCATAGGAACCTCGAGCAAGTAAAGTAGTGTAGAAAAGCTAAGTAGGTAAGCTCAAAAAACCTGTGTGATGTCTAGGGGGCATCAAGTCTCAGGGGAAAGGTAATGAGGAAATAGATTTAGGTTTCTATCATTTTTGGATTTTGTAATGAGAGAATACAACTCTCAAAAAAATAAAAAATGGAAAGGGTCCAGGAATATGTGAGAGTAAGAACTTGTAAGTGCTATAACTTTCAATATGTCACCATTGTTTTTTTCTCCGTTATATGGTCATAGTTTTGATCTCAAGAGTGTGATTTATCCATGTCTTGAAAATCATGTCAAATGACCTCAGATCAAAAATTTGATTGCATATTCCTTCTAAGTTTTTTGAGATCTCAAACGGGTCTCTCTTAGATTTTTGGTAGGGTTCATGTATTTATGGCCACTTTTTACTTTGAAGACATGATTCCTCTTTGCCTTGAAAGTCATGTCAAAAAGCCACTGATGAATATTCTATCTACATATTTTTTGAGATCTAAAACGGGCCTCTCTTATAAGAAAGTTCATGGATTTTTTAGAACTCAAGTTTCCTCCTTGCCCATTAGACATTTGTATGGATGGGTAGAAGGCCCTACGAAACCCCAAAAATTGGTAACTTGGAAGTAATCAAAGTTCACAACCCTGACAACTTGCTTGGAGAAGTATTCAAACTTTTAACCATCAACTACTTGTACATAAATTAGTTGTGGTTGTCCAAAATCATGAAGTAGACACTATTTGAAAACTTGAGTTGCAGTTCTTTGAAATTCCTAAGTAGAAGCGGTTGGAAAACTTGAGTTATAATTGTTTGAAACCCTAAAGTAGAAGTGTTGAAAAAAAAGCCAAAAGTAGGCATTGTTGAAAATCCCAAGTAAGTAAATCATGTTTGAAACCTCAGTCAAGTAAAGCTCCCTCGCAACCTCGATCAGGGAATGTGACATTAGAACCCTGAGCAAGTAAAGTAGTGTGAAAAAGCTGAGTAGATAAGCTTAAGAAACCTACATGACATCAAAGGGGTGTCAAATCTTAGGGAAAAAGTAACGAAGAAATAGATTTAGGTTTTTTCTATTTTTGAATTTTTGGATGAAAGAATACAACTTTACAAAAAAAATCATTTTTTGGAAAGGGTCCAAGAATATGTGGGAGTAAGAACTTATAAGTGCTATAACTTTCAATCCGTCATCATTGCTATTTTCTTTTTGTACGATCACGTTTTTGACCTTGAGGGTGTGATTCCTCCCTACCTCAAAAATAATGTCAAATGAGCTCAGATCAAAAATATGGTTGTATATTTCTTTTAGGTTTTTTGAGATCTCAAATGAGTCTCTCTTAGATTTTTTACTAAGGTTAATGTATTTATGATCACTTTTTTGATCTTGAAGGCATGATTCCTCTCTGCCTCGAAACTCATGTGAAAAATCAACTAATGAATTTTTTTTTGCATATTTTTTATGGATATTTTGAGATCTAAAATTGGTCTTTTTAGTTTTTTGAGGAAATTCATAGATTTTTTGGAACTCAAGTTTCATTCATTCCTATTAGATATTTGTATGGATGAGTAGAAGGCCCTATAAAACCCAAACTTCTGACAACTTGGAAGTAATCAGAGTTCACAACCCTGATAACTTGCTTGGAGAAGTGGTCAAACTTTTGAACCCTAACTAATTGCATGTAAATTAGTTATAGTTATCTAAAAATTTAAAGTAGAAGCTTTTCAAAATCCTGAGTTGTAGTTATTCAAAATCCTAAAGAAGTAGTAGTTAGAAAACTTGAGTTGTAGTTGTTTAAAACCCTAGAGCAGAAGTGTTGATAGAAAGCTGGAAGTAGGTATTGTTGGAAAGCCTGAGCAAGTAAAGCATTTTCAAAACCTTGGGCAAGTAAATCTCCTTTGCAACCCCAATCAAGGAATGTGGTATAAAAACACCCAACAAGTAAAGTAGTGTGGAAAACCCGAATAAGTAAGCTTAAGAAACTGGTGTGACATCCAGAGGGGTGTCAAATGTCAAGACAATGGTAATGAAGAAATAGATTTAGGTTTTTATCATTTTTGGATTTTTGGATGAGAAAACGTAACTCTAAAAAAATTCAATTTTAGAAAGGGTCTAAGAATATATAGGAGTAAGAACTTATAAGTGCTATAACTTTCAATCTGACGCAATTGCTATTTTTTCCTCTCTACAGCTATGTTTTAAACTCTGAGGGTATGATTCCTCCTTACCTCAAAAATATATTCAAATTACCTTAGATCAAAAATCTGGTTACATATTCTTTTTGAGTTTTTTTAAGATCTCAAATGGGTCTCTCTTACATTTTTGAGAGGTTTCATAGATTTATTATCATTTTTTTGACTTTATGGGCATGATTCCTCTCTACATCAAATCTCATGTCAAAAAGCCACTAATGAAAATTCTATTTTCATATTTGTGGGTTTTTTGAGTTCTAAAATGGGCCTCTCTTAGATTTTTAAGAAATTTCACAGATTTTTTAGAACTCAATTTTCCTCTTTGCCCATTAGACGTCTATACAAATGAGTAGAAGGTCTTGCAAAACCAAAAAATCTGGTAACTTGAAAATAATTGGAGTTCACAACTCTGACAACTTGTTTAGAGAAGTAGTCAAACTTATAACCCTAACCACTTACATGTAAATCAGTTGTAATTGTCTGAAAGCTCGAAGTAGAAGGTGTTTGAAAGCTTGAGTTGCAGTTGTTTGAAAGCCCAAGGTAACAACAGTTGGAAAACCTGAGTTATAGTTGTCTGAAACATTGGGGTAGAAGTGTTGTTGAAAAGCTAGAAGTAGTCACTACTAAAAATCCCAAGAAAATAAAGCATGTTTGAAACCCCAGGTGAGTAAAGCTCCTTCATAATCCCGATCAAAAAATACAACGTCAAAACCCTAAATAAGTAAAGTAGTGTGACAAACTCAAGCAGGTAAGCTCAAAAACCCACATGACATCTAGGGAGCATTAAATTTCATGGGAAAGGTAATGAAGAAATAAATTTAGGTTTTTGTCATTTTTGGATGAGAGAACACAACTCTAAAAAAAAAATTCTATTTTTGAAAAGGGTCAAGGAATATGTGGGAGTAAGAAATTGTAAGTGCTATAATATTCAATATGTCACCATTGATATTTTTTCCTCTATATGATTGCATTTTTAAATTCGAGGACGTGATTCTTCTATACCTCAAAAATCATGTTAAATGATCTCAGATCAAAAATTTGGTTGCATATTTTTTCTAGGTTTTTTTAGATATCAAATGGGTCTCTCTTAGATTTTTGGGAGGGTTCATGGATTTGTGACCATTTTTTTGACCTAGGAGACGTGATTCATCTCTACCTCAAAGCTCATGTTAAAAAGTCATTGATGAAAAATCTATCTGCATTTTTTTATGGGTGTTTTAAGATCTAAAATGGATTGCTCTTATATTTTTGAGAAAGTTCACATATATTTTGAAACTCAAGTTTCTTTCTTACCCATTAGACATATGTATGAATGAGTAGAAGGCCCTATAAAACCTGAACATCTGACAACTTGAAAGTAATTAGAGTTCACAACCCCATCAACTTACTTAAGTAGTCAGACTTTTGACCCCCAACTACCTTCACATAATTCAGTTGCAATTATTTGAAAGCATAAAGTAGAAGTTATTTGAAAGCTTGAGTTGTAGTTATTCAGAAGTTCAAAGTAGCAATGGTTGAAAAACCTAAGTTCTGGTTGTTTGAAAGCCTAGAGCAGAAGTGTTTCTAAAAATATTGAAGTAGTTACTATTAGAAATCCCAATTAAGTAAAGCATGTTCAAAACATCAGGTAAGTAAGCTCTTCACAACCCTAATGAGGGAATATGATGTCAAAATGCCAAGCAAGTAAAGTAGTGTAGACAACCTAAGTAAATAAGCTCAAAAAACCCACATGACATCTAGGGGCCATCAAATGTCAGGAGAAAGGTAATAAAGAAATAGATTAGGTTTTACCATTTTTGAATTTTTGGATGAGAAAACACAACTCTGAAAAAAAATTGGAAAGGGTTTAGGAATATGTGGGAGTAAGAATTTGTTAGTGCTATAAATTTCAATCCATCATCATTTTTATTTTTTATCTATACAATCATGTTTTTGACCCCAAGAGCATGATTCCTCCCTACCTCAAAAATCATATTAAATGACCTCAAATCAAAAATCTGTTTGCATATTCCTTATGAAATTTTTGAGATCTCAAATAGGTGTCTCTTAGATTTTTGGGAGGGTTCATAGATTTTTTATCGCTTTTATGATCTTGGAGGCATGATTCATTTCTGCCTCGAATATCATGATAAAAAGTCATTGATGAAAAATCTATCTACATATTTTTATGGATTTTTTGGGATCTAAAATGGACCTCTCTTAGATTTTTGATAAAGTTCAGATATTTTTTTGAACTCAAGTTTCTTCCTTGTCTATTAGACGTCTGAACGGATGAGTGGAAGGCCTTGCAAAGCCCAAAAATTTAGCAACTTGGAAGTAATCAAAGTTCACAACCCCAACATCTTGCTTGGAAAATGAGTAAGAATTTTTATCCCTGACTACTTTCACATAAACTGGTTACAATTTGATAAAACCCTAAAGTAGAATCTGTTGGAAAGCCTGAGTTATAATTGTTCCAAAGCTTGAAGTAACAGTGGTTGGAAAACTTGAGTTGTGGTTGTTTGAAAACTCAGGGCAAAAGTGTTGCTAGAAAACTCAAATTAGCCACTTTTAGAACCCTTGAGCAAGTAAAGCATATTCAAAACCCTAGACAAGTAAATCTTCTTCATAACCTTGATCTAGGAATGTGATGTCAGAACCCTGAGTAAGTAAAGTAATGTAAGAAACTTGAGTAAATAAGCTCAAGAAACCCATGTGATGTTTAAGGGGCATCAAATGTTAGGGGAAAGGTAACGAAGAAATATATTTAGGTTTTTGTCATTTTTGAATTTTTGGATGAGAAAACACAACTCTAAAAAAAATCATTCTTGAAAAAGGTCTAAGAATATGTGGGGAGTAAGAACTTGTAAGTGCTATAACTTTCAATCCATTGTTGTTATTTTTTGCTATGTATGGTCATATTTTAGACTCTAAGGGAATGATTCCTACTTCTCTTAAAAATAATGTCAAATGATCTTAGATCAAAAATTTAGTTATATATTTCTTTTGAGTTTTTTAAGATCTCAAATGGGCCTCTCTTAGATTGTTGGGAGCGTTCACAGATTTATGGCCACTTTTTTAACTTCAGAGGTGTGATTCATCTCTACATCAAATCTCATGTCAAGAAACCACTAATAAAAAATTTGCCTACATATTTTTAATGATTTTTTTGAGATCTAAAATGGGCCTCTTTTAGATTTTTGAGAAATTTCATGAATTTTTCAAAACTCAAGTTTCTTCCTTGCCCATTAGACATCTGTACAGATGAGTAGAAGGCCTTGTGAAACCCAAAAATCTAACACTTGGAAGTAATCAGAGTTCACAACCTCAACAACTTACTTGGAAAAGTAGTTGGACTTTTGACCCTTAACTACTTACATATTAATCAATTATAGTTGTCTAAAAGACTAAAGTGGATGTTGTTTAAAAGCTCAATTTGTAGTTGTTTGAAAGCCTGAAGTAATAACAGTTGAAAAATTCAAGTTATGGTTGTTTGAAACCCCAGGGTAGAAGTGTTTCTAGAAAGCTTGAAGTAACCACTATTGGAAAGTTCAAGCAAATAAAGCATGTTCAAAACCCTACGTAAGTAAAGCTCTTTCACAATCCCAATCAGGGAATGAAGTGTCAGGATTCCAAACAAGTAAAGTAATGTGGAAAATCCAAGTAGGTAAGCTAAAGAAACTAACGTGACATCTAAGGAGCATCAAATTTTAGGGTAAAGTTAATGAAGAAATAGATTTAGGTTTTTGCTATTTTTGGATGAGAAAACACAACTTTGAAAAAAAATTCTATTTTTGGAAATGGTCTAAAAATATGTGCGAGTAAGAACATGTAAGTACTATAACATTCAATCCATCATCATTATTTTTTTCCTCTTTACGATCATATTTTTGAATTTGAGGATGTGATTCCTTTCTACCTCAAAAATCATGTCAAATGATCTCAGATCAAAAATTTGGTTGCATATTCCTTCAGGGTTTTTTGAGATCTTAAATAAGTCTCTCTTAGATTTTTGAGAGGGTTCACAGATTTATGGCTACTTTCTTACTTCGGAGACATGATTCCTCTTTGCCTCAAAACTTATGTCAAAAAACCACTAATGAAAATTCTATCTACATATTTTTTGAGAAAGTTCATAGATTTTTAAGAAACCAAGTTTCCCCCTTGCCCGTTAGATGTCTGTACAGACGAGTAAAAAACCTTGTAAAACCCAAAAATATTGCAACTTAGAAGTAATCACAGTTCACAACCTTGACAACTTATTTGAAGTAGTTAAACTTTTGACCCCAGACTACTTGCATGTAAATCATTTGCATTTGTTAGAAAACCCGAAGTAGACATTGTTTAAAATCTTGAGTTGTAGTTGTTCGAAAGTTTGAAGTAGTAGTGGTTGAAAAACTTGAGTTACAGTTGTTTGAAACCTTGAGGTAGAAGTGTTATTGGAAAGCTTGAAGTAGCTATTGTTGGAAAGTTCAAGGAAATAAAGCATGTTCGAAACCCCGTGTATGTAAAGCTCTTTCATAATCCCAATCGGGGAATATAACATTGGAACACTAAGCAATTAAAGCAATGTGGAAAACCTGAGTAGGTAAGCTCAAGAAACCCACGTGATGTCCAGGGAGAATCAAATTTCAAGGGAAAGCTAACAAAAAAGTAGATTTAGGTTTTTTCTCATTTTTGGATAAGAGAACATAACTCTAAAAAAAATTCTATTTTTTAAAAGGGTCTAGAAATATGTGCGAGTAAGAACTTGTAAGTGCTATAACATTCAATTTTTCATCATTGTTGTTTTTTCCTCTTTACAATTACATTTTTGACTTCGAGGGCATGATTATTTCTACTTCAAAAATCATGTCAAATGATCTCAGATCAAAAATAGGGTTGCATATTCCCTCAGTGTTTTTTGAGATCTCAAATGGGTCTCTCTTAGATTTTTGGGAGGGTTCATAGATTTGTGGCCATTTTTTTTACCTCAGAGACATGATTCCTCTCTGTCACAAAACTTATGTTAAAAAGTCACTGATGAAATATCTGCCTACATATTTTTAGTGAGTTTTTTGAGATCTAAAATGGGCCTCTCTTAAATTTTTGAGAAAGTTCATGGATTTTTTGAAACTCAAGTTTTCCTATTTGCCCATTAGACGTTTGTACGGATACGTAGAAGGCCCTGCAAAACCCAAACATCTGACATCTTGAAATTAATTAGAGTTGACAACCCTGGTAACTTGCTTAAAAAAATAGTCAGACTCTTAAACCTTGACTACTTGCACATAAATTAGTTACAGTTATCTAAAAGCTCAAAGTAGTTGTTTGAAAGTTTGAGTTACAGTTATTTGAAAGCCCGAAGTAGTAGTAGTTGAGAGACTTGAGTTGTGATCGTTTGAAACCCTAGGGTAGAAGTGTTGCCTGAAAGCTCAAAGTAACCACTGTTGGAAAGCCCAAGCAAGTAAAACATATTCAAAACACTAGGAAAGTAAAGCTCCTTCACAACCCCAATCAAATAATGCTATGTCAGAACCATGAGCAAGTAAAGCAATGTGAAAAACTTGAGTAATTAAGCTCAAAAAATCTACGTGATGTCTAGGGGGCATCAAATCTCAGGAGAAAGGTAACAAATAAATAGATTTAAGTTTTTTTCATTTTTATATTTTTGAATGAGAAAACACAACTCTAAAAAAAATTCACGTTTGGATAGGGTCGAGGAATATGTAGGAGTAAGAACTTGTAAGTGCTATAACTTTTAATTCGTCACTATTGCTATTTTTTCCTTTATAAAATCGCATTTTTGACCCTGAGTGTGTGAATCCTCCCTATCTCAAAAATCATGTCAAATGTCTTCAGATTAGAAACTTGGTTTTATATTCCTTCTATGTTTTTCAAGATCTCAAATGGGTCTCTCTTATATTTTTGGGAAGGTTCACAAATTTATGGTTATTTATCTTACTTCGAAGGCATGATTCCTCTTTACCTCAAAACTCGTATCAAAAAGCTGTTGATAAAAAAAATGTCTACATATTTTTTGTGGGTTTTTAAAGATCTAAAATGGTCTTCTCTTAGATTTTTGAAAAAGTTCACAAATTTTTCAAAAATCAAGTTTCATTCTTACCCATTAAACCTCTATATGGATGAGTAGAAGGCTCTACAAAACCCAAAAATATGGAAACTTAGAAGTAATCAAAGTTCACAACCCTAACAAATTCTTTGGATAAGTAGTGAAAATTTTGACCACTGAGTATTTACATGTAAATCAGTTGCAGTTGTCTAAAATCCTGAAGTAAAAAACTATTCAAAAGCTTGAGTTATAATTGTTTGAAAGGCCAAAGTAGCAGTGATTGAAAAACTCAAGTTGCGATTGTTTAAAACCCCATAGTAGAAGTGATTCTAGAAATCCTAAAGTAGCCACTGTTGGAAAGCTTGAGAAAGTAAAACATATTTGAATCTTTAGATAAGTAAAGCTCCTTCGTAACCTCAATTAGGGAATGTGACATCGGAACCCTGAGCAAGTAAAGTAGTGTGAAAATGCTGAGTAGGTAGGCTCAAAAAACCTATGTGATGTCCAAGGGGCATCAAATATCTAGTAAAAGGTAATGAAGAAATAGATTTAAGTTTTTTACCATTTTTAGTTTTTTGAATGAGAGAATACAACTCTAAAGAAAATTCAATTTTTAGAAAGGGTCCAAGAAAATGTGGGAGTAAGAACTTGTATGTGCTATAACTTTCAATGCATCATCATTAATGTCTCTTCCTTTGTATGGTCATGTTTTTGACCTCAAGGGCATGATTCATCCCTACCTTAAAAATTATGTCAAATAACCTCAGATCAAAAATTTGGTTGCATATTCCTTCTAGTTTTTTGAGATCTCAAATGGGTCTTTTTTATATTTTTGGGAGGGTTCACAAATTTATGGCCATTTTTGACCTCAAATGCGTGATTTCTCTTTGCCTCAAAACTTATGTCAAAAAGTCACTGATGAAAAATCTATCTACATATTTTTTGAAATCTAAAATGGGCCTCTCATAGATTTTTGAGAAAGTTTATTGATTTTTTGACACTCATGTTTCTTCCTTGCACATTAGACATCTACGGACGAGTAGAAGGCCATGCAAAACTTGAAAATCCAACAACTTGGAAGCAATCAAATTTCACAACCCTGACAACTTTCTTAGAGAAGTAGTCAAACTTTTGACCTTTGACTACTTGTACGTAAATCAATTGTAGTTGTCCAAAAACCTAAAGTAGATGTTGTTTGAAATTTTGATTTGCAGTTAAAAAGTCTAAAGTAACAATGATTGGAAAACTTCAGTTGTAGTTATTTAAAACCTCAGAGTAGAAGTGTTGCTAAAAAGTTGAAGTATCTGTTGTTAGAAATCTCAAGCAAGTAAAGCATGTTTGAAACCCTGAGAAAGTAAAGCTCTTTCTCAACCCCAATCAAGGAATGAGACATCAAAACTTGAGCAAGTAAATTAGTGTAGAAAATTCAAGTAGGTAAGCTCAAAAAACTTGTGTGACGTTTATGATGCATCAAATCTCAAAGTAAAGGTAATGAACAAATAGATTTAGGTTTTTGACATTTTTAAATGAGAGAAAACAACTCTAAAAAAAATATTTTTGAAAAGGGTCTAGGAATATGTGGGAGTAAGAAATTGTAAGTACTATAACTTTCAATCTATCACCATTGTTGTTTGTTCCTTTGTACAATCACATTTTTGACCTCGAGAGTTCAATTCTTTCTTGCCTTGAAAATCATGTCAAATGACCTCAGATCAAAAATTTGGTTGCATATTCTTTTTGAGTTTTTTGATATCTCAAATGGGTCTCTTAAATTTTTGGTAGGGTTCACAGATTCATGGCCACCTTTTTACTTCATGATTCCTTTTTGCCTCAAAACTCGTGTCAAAAAGTCACTAATGAAAATTCCATCTATATATTTTTTAAGATATAAAATTGGCCTCTCTTATATTTTTGAGAAAGTTCATGGAGTTTTAAAAACTCAAATTTTCTCTTTGTCTGTTAGATGTCTATATGGATGAGTAGAAGGCCTTGCAAAACCCAAAAATATGAAAACTTAGAATTAATCAGAGTTTACAACCCTAAAAAATTGCTTAAATAAGTAATCAAACTTTTGACCCTCGACTCCTTGCACATAAATTAGTTATAGTTGTTTAAAAGCTGAAGTAGACATTGTTCGAAAGCTCAAATTGTAGTTATTCAAAATTTTGAAGTAGAAGCAGTTGGAAAAACTAAGTTTCAACTATTTGAAACCTTGAAATAGAATTGTTACTAAAAAAACCTAAGCAAATAAAGCATGTTCAAAAACCCATACAAGTAAATCTCCTTAGCAACCCCAATCAAGGAATGTGACGTAGGAACCTTGGGTAAGTAAAGCTGTGTGGAAAAGTTGAGTAGGTAAGCTCAAGAAACCTACATGACATCAAGGGGGCATCAAATCTCAGGGAAAAGGTAATGAAGAAATAGATTTAAGTTTTTGTCATTTTTGGATTTTTAGATGAGAGAACATAACTTTGAAAAAAAATTCAATTTTTAGAAAGGATAAAAAAAAAGTGAGTAAGAACTTGTAAGTGCTATAACTTTCAATCCGTCATCATTGCTATTTTTTTATTTTTACAATCGCATTTTTGACCTCAAGGGCATGATTCTTCCCAGCCTCAAAAATCATGTCAAATGACCTCAGATCAAAAATCTAATTGCATATTCCTTCTAGGTTTTTCAAGATATCAAACATGTCTCTCTTATATTTTTGGGAAGGTTAACAAATTTATTACCACTTAATTGATCTCAAAGACATGATTCCTCTCTACCTAAAAACTCATGTGAAAAATCTACGTGCATATTTTTTATGGATATTTTGAGATCTAAAATGGACCTCTCTTAGATTTTTGAGAAAGTTCACAAATTTTTCAAAACTCAAGTTTCCTCCTTGGTTGTTAGACATCTATATGGATGAGTAGAAGGCCTTGCGAAACCCAAAAATCTAGTAACTTGGAAGTAATCTAAGTTCACAACCTTGACAACTTGCTTCAAGAAGTTGTCAAATTTTTGACCCCCAACTACTTGCACATAAATTATTTACAATTATCTAAAAGCTCAAATTAGAATCTATTTGAATGCTTGAGTTTTAATTATTTGAAATTTTAAAGTAGTAGTGGTTGGTAAACTCGAGTTGCAATTTTTTGAAACCTCAGTACAAAAATTTTGCTAGAAAGCTTAAAGTAGCTATTGTTGGAAACCCTAAGCAAGTAAGCATGTTCAAAACCCCAAACAAGTAAACCTCATTTGCAACCTCCATTAGGGAATACAATGTCAGAATGTCAAGCAAGTAAAGTAGTGTGAAAAACCTGAGTAAGTAAGCTCAATAAACCCATGTGATGTCCAATGGGTGTCAAATATCAGGGGAAAGGTAATGAAAAAATAGATTTAGGTTTTTACAAATTTTAGATTTTTATATCAGAAAACATAACTAAAAAAAAACCATTTTTAGAAAGGGTCTAGGGATATGTAGGAGTAAGAACTTGTAAGTATTATATCTTTCAATTTGTCATCATTTCTATTTTTTCCTCTGTATGATCATGTTTTTTTACTTTAAATATGTGATTCTTTCCTACCTCAACAATCATGTCAAACGACCTCAGATCAAAAATATGGTTGCATATTCTTTCTAGGTTTTTCAAAATCTCAAATGGGTCTCTCTTAGATTTTTTGGAGGGTTCATGGATTTATGGAAGCTCTTTTGACTTCAAAAGCATGATTTCTCTCTGCCTCAAAACTCATGTCAAAAAATTTATTGATAAAAAATCTACCTCCATATTTTTTGTTAGTTTTTTGAGATCTAAAATGGATCTCTCTTAGATTTTTGAGAGAGTTCATAGATTTTTTAGAACTCAAGTTTCTTGCTTACCCATTAGACTTCTATACGGATGAGTAGAAGGCATTAAAAAATTAAAAAATTTGCCAACTTGGAAGTAATAAGAGTTCACAACCCTAAAAAATTACTTGGAGAAGTAGTCAAACTTTTAACCACTAAAAACTTGCACATAAATCTATTGTAATTGTCTAAAAGCTAAAGTAGAAGTTGTTTAAAATCCCAAGTTGTAGTTGTTCGAAAGTCTGAAGTAGCAATGGCTAGAAAACCTGATTTATGGTTGTTTGAAACCCTAGAGCAGAAGTATTTCTAGAAAGCTTGAAGTAGCCATTGTTTGAAAGCTCAAGCAAGAAAATCAAGTTTGAAATCTCAGACAAGTAAAGCTCTTTCACAACCCTGATTAGGGAATGTGGCATCAAAACTTGAACAAGTAAAGTAGTGTGGAAAACCCAAGTAAGTAAGCTCAAGAAACCCACATGATGTCTAGGGGGTGTCAAATCTTAGGAGAAAGGTAACGAAGAAATAAATTCAAGTTTTTGTTTTTTTTGAATTTTTGGATGAGAAAACACAACTCTAAAAAAATATATATTTTTGAAAAAGGTATAGGAATATGTGGGAGTAAGAACTTGTAAGTACTATAAATTTTAATCTGTCGTCATTACTAGTTTTTCCTTTGTACAATCACATTTTTGATCTCAAGAATGTGATATCTCTCTATGTTAAAAATCATGATAAATGACCTCAGATAAAAAAATTAGTTGCATATTCCTTCAAAGATTTTTGAAATCTCAAATGGGTCTGTCTTATATTTTTTAGAGGGTTTAGGGATTTAAGGCCACTTTTTTGACCTCGGAGGCATGATTCCTTTCTACCTCAAAACTCATGTCAAAAAAGTCACTAATGAAAAATTTATCTACATATTTTTTTTGTAAATTTTTTGAGATCTAAAATAGGCCTCTCTTAAATTTTTGATAAAGTTCAAAGATTTTTTGAAACTCAATTTTCCTCCATGCCCATTAGACATTTGTACGGATGAGTAGAAGGTTCTGTGAAACCCAAAATCTAACAACTTAGAAGTAATCAGAGTTCACAACCTTGATAATTTGCTTGAAAAAGTAGTAGTCAAACTTTTTACCCCTAACTACTTAAATGTAAATTAGTTGCAGTTGTCTAAAAGCCCAAAATAGAAGTTGTTCAAAAGCCCATGTTATAGTTATTCGAAAGCTCAAAGTAACAGTGATTGAAAAACTTGAGTTGCGATTGTTTGAAATCCCAGAGCAGAAGTGTTATTAGAAAGCCTAAAGTAATTATTGTTGAAAATCCTTAAGTAGTTGTTGTTTAAAATATTGAGCAAGTAAAGTATGTTCAAGACTCTGGGCGAGTAAAGCTCCTTCACAATCTCGATCAAAGAATGTAGTGTTGGAATGTTGAGCAAGTAAAGCAGTATGGAAAATTTGAGTAAGCTTAATAAACCCATGTGACATCTAGAGGAGTGTCAAATGCCAATTAAAAGGTAATGAAGAAATAGATTTAAGTTTTTGCCATTTTTGGATTTTTGTATGAGAAAACACAACTCTAAAAAAAATCTATTTTTGAAAAGCATTTAGGAATATGTGGGAGTAAGAACTTGTAAATGCTATAACTTTTGATCCTTCATTATTTCTATTTTTTTTCTTTGTATGATCATGTTTTTGACCCCAAGAGTGTGATTCATCCCTACTTCAAAAATTATGTTAAATGACTTTAGATCAAAAATCATGTTGCATATTCCTTCTGGGATTTTTGAGATCTCAAATGGGTCTCTCTTAGATTTTTTGGAGGGTTTATAGATATTTTACCACTTTTTTGACCTCAAAGGCGTGATTCTTCTCTACCTTGAAACTTATGTCAAAAAGTCACTGATGAAAAATATGTCTGAATATTTTTTGTGAGTTTTTTGAGATAGAAAATAGACATCTCTTATATTTTTGATAAAGTTCATAGATTTTTTGAAACTCAAGTTTCCTCCTTTCTGAATAGACGTCTAAACAGATGAGTAAAAGGCCCCATGAAACCCAAAAATCCAACAATTTGGAAGTAATCAAAATTCATAACCCCGACAAGTTTCTTGAAAATGTAATAGGACTTTTAACCCCTTGACTAGTACATAAATTAGTTGCAGTTGTTTGAAAGCTTGAATTAGAAACTATTTGAAAGCTCGAGTTGTAGTTGTTTGAAAGCTCCAAGTAGCAGTATGGAAACCCTGAGTTGTGGTTGTTTGAAACCTTAGGAAAGAAGTGTTGCTAAAAATCCCAAATTAGATATTGTTAGAAAGCCTAACTAAATAAAGCACATTTGAAACCTTGGGCAAGAAAAGATCCTTCATAACCTCGATCAGAGAATATGACATCGAAACCTCAAGCAAGTAAAGCAATGTGGTAAACTACAATAAATAATTTCAACAAACCCACATGACATCTATGGGGTGTCAAATGTCAAGGGAAAGGTAATGAAGAAATAGATTTAGGTTTTTACCATTTTTGAATTTTTGGATGAGAAAACACAACTCTGAAAAAAATTATATATTTGAAAAATCTCCAAGAATATGTGGGAATAAGAACTTTTAAGTGCTATGAATTTCAATCCATCACCATTGTTGTTTTTTCCTCTATACAATCACATTTTAAACTTTGAGGATGTGATCCCCCTATCTCAAAAATCATGTCAAATGACCTCTGATAAAAAATTTGGTTACATATTCATTCTAAGTTTTTTGAGTTCTCAAATGGGTCTCTCTTAGATTTTTGGGAGGGTTCACAGGTTTATGATCACTTTTTTGACTTCAAAGACGTGATTCCTCTCTACATCAAATCTTGTGTCAAAAAGCCACTAATGAAAAATCTACCTGCACATATTTGTGGGTTTTTTGAGATCTAAAATGAGTCTCTGTTAGAATTTTGAGAAAGTTCATGGATTTTTCGAAACTCAAGTTTCCTTCTTACCCATTAGAAATTTCTACGAATGAGTACAAAGACCTATGAAACCCACAAATCTAGCAACTCGAAAGTAATCAGAGTTCACAACCCTGACTATTTGCTTAGAGAAGTAGTCAAACTTTTGACACCTGACTACTTACACGTAAATCAATTGTAGTTGCCTGAAAGCCCATAATAGAAGCTATTTGAAAGCTTGAGTTGCAGTTATTCAAAAGCCCAAAGTTTCAATTGTTGGAAAACTTGAGTTACAGTTGTTTAAAACTCCAGAGCAAAAGTATTGATGAAAAGTCTAAAGTAGTCATTATTGGAAAAACTGAGCAAATAAAACAAGTGTGAAACCCTGGACAAGTAAAGCTCCTTCGTAACCCTAATTAGGGAATGCGGTGTCAAAAATTTGAGCAAGTAAAGTAGTGTGAAAATATGAGTAGATAGTCTCAAGAAACCTGTACGACATCTAGGGAGCATCAAATTTTAGGGGAAAGGTAACAAAAAAATAGATTTATGTTTTTTCCACTTTTGGATGAGAGAACACAACTCTAAAAGAAATTATTTTTGAAAAGAGTCTAAGAATATGTGGAAGTAAGAACTTGTAAGTGCTATAACATTCAATGCATTATCATTGTTGTTTTTTCCCTCTATACGGTCACACTTTTGACCTCGAGGACATGATTCCTCTCTACCTCAAAAATTATGTCAAATGATCTTAGTTCAAAAATATGGTTGAATATTTCTTCTAGGTTTTTCGAGATCTCAAATGGATCTCTCTTAAATTTTTGGGAGGGTTCACAGATTTGTGGCTACTTTTTTGACCTTAGAATCATGATTTATCTCTACCTCAAAACTCATATTAAAAAGTCACTGATGAAAAATCTACCTGCATAATTTTTGTGAGTTTTTTGAGATCTAAATTGGGTCTCTTAGATTTTTGAGAAAGTTCACAATTTTGTTGGAACTCAAGTTTTTCTATTTACACATTAGACCTATGTATGGATGAGTAGAAGGCCCTGCAAAACCCAAAAATTTGACAACTTAAAAGTAATCAGAGTTCACAACCCCTAAAACTTGTTTTGATAAGTAGTCAAACTTTTGACCTCTGACTAATTGCACGTAAATCAATTGTAATTATTTGAAACCCTAAATAGAAGCTATTTGAATGCCCAAGTTTTGGTTATTTGAAACACCAGGCAAGTAAATCTCCTTCGTAACCCCAATTAGGGAATATGATGTTGAAACACTGAGTAAGTAAAGCAGTGTGAAAAACTTGAGTAAGCTCAAGAAAACTTGTGTGACGTCTAAGAGGCATCAAATCTTAAGGGAAAGGTAACGAAGAAATATATTTAGGTTTTTTTTAATTTTGTATGTTTAGATGAGAGAACACAACTCTAAAAAAATATATATTTTTTTAAAACATCCAAGTATATGTGGGAATAATAACTTGTAAGTGCTATAACTTTTAATTCATCGTCATTGCTATTTTTTCCTTTGTATGATCACATTTTTAACTTTAAGTACGTGATTTATCTCTGCCTCAAAAATGATGTCAAATGACCTCAGATCAAAAATCTCATTGCATATTTTCTAGGTTTTTTGAGATCTCAAATAGGTCTCTCTTAGATTTTTGAGAGGGTTCACGGATCTATGGCCATTTTTTGACCTCAGATGCGTGATTCTTTTCTACCTTGAAACTCATGTCAAAAAACCACTTATATAAAAGCTACCTATATATATTTTTATGGGTTTTTAAGAGATCTAACATGGCCTCTCTTAGATTTTTGAGAAAGTTCATGGATTTTTTGAAACTCAAGTTTCCTCCTTGTTCATTAAACTTCTAGATGGATGAGTAGAAAGCCCTGTAAAACCCTAAAATCTAGCAATTTGGAAGTAATCAGAGTTCACAACCCTGACAAATTGCTTGAAGAAGTAGTCAAACTTTTGACCCCTGACTACTTGTATGTAAATTAATTACACTTGTCTTAAAGCCTGAAGTAGACATTGTTCAAAAACTCAAGTTGTAGTTATTCAAAAACCCAAGTTGCATTTGTTCAAAAGTTTGAAGTAGCAGTGGTTGGAAAACCTGAATTACGATTGTTTGAAACCTCAGAGTAGAAGTGCTACTGAAAACATTGAAGTAGCCATTGTTGGAAAGCTCAAAAAAGTAAAGCATGTTTGAAACCTCAGGAAATAAAATCTCCTTTACAACCCTGATCAAGGAATGCAACGTCAAAAAATGAGCAAGTAAAGCAATGTGGAAAACCTAAGTAAGATCAAAAAACCCACATGACGTCCAAGGGGGTGTCAAATGTTAGAGAAAAGGTAACGAAGAAATAGATTTAGGTTTTTTCCATTTTTGGATTTTTGGATGAGAAATCACAACTCTAAAAAAAATCTATTTTTTGAAAGGGTACAAGAATATGTGTGATTAAGAACTTGTAAGTGCTATAACTTTCAATCCATCACCATTTTTGTTTTTTCTCTGTATGACCATGTTTTTGACCTCAAGGATGTGATTCTTTCCTACTTCAACAATCATGTCTAATGACCTCAGATTAAAAATATGGTTGCATATTATTTCTAGGTTTTTTGAGATCTCAAATGGGTCTTTCTTATACTTTTGGGAGGGTTCATGGATTTATGTCCATTTTTTAGTTCTTAGAGGCGTAATTCCTCTCTACCCTGAAACTCATGTACAAAAAGTTATTGATGAAAAATCCACTTGCATATTTTTTGTGGGTTATTTGAGATCTAAAATGGGTCTCTTTTATATTTTTGAGAAAGTTCACAAATTTTTTGAAACTCAAGTTTCCTCCTTCCCTGTTAGACATCTATACAAATGAGTAGATGGCCCTACGAAACCCAAAAATGTGGCAACTTGAAAGTAATCAAAGTTCAGAAGCCCATCAACTTACTTGGAGAAGTAGTCAGACTTTTGACCCCTGACTACTTGCACATAAATCAGTTTTAATTATCTAAAAGCTTGAAGTAGATGTTGTTCAAAAGTCTAATTTATAGTTGTTTGAAACCCAAAATAGCAGTAGTTGAAAAACTTGAGTTATGGTTATTTGAAACCTTAGGGCAAAAATGTTGCTAAAAAGTTTGAAGTAGTCACTGTTGAAAATGTAAGCAAGTAAAGCATATTCAAAACATCAGGCAAGTAAAGCTCCTTCACAACCTCGATCAGGCAATACAATGTCACAATCCCAAGCAAGTAAAGCAGTGTGAAAAACTCGAGTAAGTTCAAGAAACCTATGTGATGTCTAGGGGTGTCAAATGTCAGGAAAAAGGTAATGAAGAAATAAATTTAGGTTTTTACCATTTTTAGATTTTTGGATGAGAAAACACAACTCTAACAAAAAAAAATATTTTTGGAAAGGATCGAGGAATATGTGGGAGTAAGAACTTTTAAGTGTTATAACTTTCAATCCATCACCATTGATGTTTTTTCCTTTGTATGGTCACATTTTTAACCTCGAGGGTGTGATTCCTCTCTATCTATAAAATCATGTCAAATGGCCTCAGATCAAAAATATAGTTGCATATTTCTTTTAAGTTTTTTGAGATCTCAAATGGGTTTCTCTTAGATTTTTGGGAGGGTTCACAGATTTATGGTCATTTTTTGACTTTAAAGGTGTGATTCCTCTCTACCTCGAAACTCATGTCAAAAAATCATTGATGAAAAATCTACCTACATATTTTTTGTGGGTTTTTTGAGATCTAAAATGGACCTCTCTTAGATTTTTAATAAAGTTCATGGATTTTTTGAAAATCAAGTTTCATTCTTACCCATTAGACCTCTGTATAGATGAGTAAAAGGCCCTATAAAACTCAAACATATGGCAACTTAGAAGTAATCAGATTTTATAACCCTGGCAACTTGCTTGGAGAAGTAATCAAAATTTTGATCCCTGAGAACTTGTATGTAAATTAATTGTAGTTATCTGAAAACCTAAAGTAGAAACTATTCAAAAGCTCAAGTCACAGTTGTTGCAAAGCTCAAAGTAGCTACAGTTGAAAAACCTGAGTTGTGGTTGTTTGAAACCCCAAAGTAGAAGTGTTGCTGGAAAGCCTGAAGTAGCAACTGTTGGAAGCTTGATCAAGTAAAGAAAGATTTGAATCTCAGGGCAAGTAAAGTTCCTTTGCAACCTCGATCAAAGAATGTGATGTCGAAACCTTGAGCAAGTAAAGTAGTGTGGAAAAGCTAATTAATTAAGCTCAAAAATACCACATGACGTCTAGAGAGTGTCAAATCTTAGGGGAAAGGTAACGAAGAAATATATTTAGGTTTTTGCCATTTTTAGATTTTTATATGAGAAAACACAACTCTAAAAAATAAAATTTTATTTTTGAAAAGGGTCTAGGAATATGTGAAAGTAAGAACTTGTAAGTTCTATAACTTTCAATCCATCACCATTTTTTTTCATTTATATGACCATGTTTTTTACGCCGAGGGCATGATTAAATGGGTTTCTCTTAAATTTTTTTGGATGCATATTCTTTCTAGGTTTTTGAGGTTTCAAATGGGTCTCTCTTGAATTTTTGGGAGGGTTCATAGATTTATAGCCATTTTTTGACTTTGAAGGCATGATTTCTCTCTGCCTCGAAACTCATGTCAAAAAGCCATTGATAAAAATTTTGTTTGCATATTTTTTGAGATATAAAATGGGTCTCTCTTAGATTTTTGAGAAAGTTCACTAATTTTTTGAAATTCACATTTCCTCATTGACCATTAGACATCTATATGGATGAGTAGAAGGCCCTTCAAAACCCAAAAATCTAGCAGCTTGGAAGCAATCCAAGTTCATAACCCTGGAAACTTACTTGAAGAAGTAGTCAAACTTTTGATCCCTAACTATTTGCATGTAAATAAGTTACAGTTGTCCAAAATATTGAATTAGACATTATTTTAAAGCCCAAGTTATAGTTATTTGAAATTCCAAAGTAGCAATAGTAGGAAGACTCAAGTTGTAGTTGTTTGGAACTCTCGAGCAGAAGTGTTGTTGGAAAGCCCGAAGTAGTCACTGTTGGAAAGCTTGAGTAAGTAAAGCATGTTTAAATTCTTGGGCAAGTAAATCTCATTCACAACCTCGATTAGGGAATGCGACATCAGAACCCCAAGTAAGTAAAGTAGTGTAAAAAATTTGAGTAGGTAAGCTCAAAAAACCCATGTGACGTCTAGGGGATGTCAAGTTTTAGGGGAAAGATAATGAAGAAATAGATTTAGGTTTTTTCTAGTTTTAGATTTTTGGATGAGAGAACACAACTCAAAAAAATATTTTTGGAAAGGGTCTAGGAATATGTGCAAGTAAGAACTTGTAAGTGCTATAACTTTCAATCCATCATCATTGCTATTTTTTCCTTTATATGGTCACATTTTTGACTCTAAGGGTGTGATTCTTTCTTGCCTTAAAAATCATGTCAAATGATCTCAAATAAAAAAATTGGTTGCATATTCCTTTTGGGTTTTTCAAGATCTCAAATGGGTCTCTCTTAGATTTTTTGGAGGGTTCATGGATTTATGGCCTCTTTTTTACTTCAAAGGCATGATTCCTTTTTGCCTCAAAACTCATGTCAAAAAGTCACTGATAAAAATTATTTCTGCATACTTTTTGAGATCTAAAATTAGCCTCTCTTAGATTTTTTAGAAAGTTCATAGATTTTTGAAAACTCAAGTTTCCTCTTTGCCTATTAGACATCTGTACGGATGAGTAGAAGGCCCTGCGAAACCCAAAAAAATTATAACTTGGAAGAAATAAGAGTTTACAACCCTGACAACTTACTTGGAGAAGTAGTCAAACTTTTGACCCCTGACTACTTGCAGGTAAATTAGTTACAATTGTTTGAAAGTTGAAATAAATGCTATTAAAAATCTCGAGTTACAATTGTTCAAAATTTTGAAGTAGTAACGGTTAGAAAACCTGAGTTGTAGTTGTTTGAAACCCTAGAGCAGAAGTGTTGCTGGAAAACACAAAGTAGTCACTGTTGGAAATCTCAAGAAAGTAATACATGTTTGAAACCATGGGCAAGTAAAGCTCCTTCACAACCTCGATCAGGGAATATGATGTCGAAACCTCGAGCAAATAAAGTAGTGTGAAAAAGTTGAGTAGGTAAGCTCAAGAAACCCATGTGACATCCAAGAGGCATCAAATCTCAGGGGAAAGGTAATGAAGAAATAAATTTAGGTTTTTACCATTTTTGGATTTTTGTATGAGAGAACACAACCCAAAAAAAAAATTTAGAAATGGTCCAGGAATATGTGGGAGTAAGAACTTGTAAGTTCTATAACTTTCAATCCATCGTCATTGTTATTTTTTCCTCTATACGACTGCATTTTTGACCTCGAGGATGTGATTCTTTCCTACCTCAAAAATTATGTCAAATGAATTTAGATCAAAAATTTGGTTGCATATTCTTTTTGGGTTTTTTGAGATCTCAAACTAGTCTCTCTTAGATTTTTAGGAGGGTTAATGGATTTATGACCACTTTTTTAATATTGAATGCGTGATTCCTCTCTGCCTCAAAACTCATGTGAAAAAGCCACTAATGAAATAAATTCCTAGGTATTTTTTAAGATCTAAAATGGGCCTCTCTTAGATTTTTGAGAAAGTTCACAAATTTTTTAGAAATCAAGTTTCCTCCTTCCTATTTAATGTATGTATAGATGAGTATAAGGCCCTGCAAAACTTAAAAATCTAGTAACTTAGAAGTAATTGAAGTTCACAACCTCAAAAAATTGCTTGGAAAAGTAGTCAAACTTTTGACCCATATATATTTGCATGTAAATTAGTTGTAGTTTTATAAAAGCCCAAATTATAATCTATTCAAAAGCTTGATTTACAGTTGTTTGAAAGCCCGAAGTAGTAGTTATTGGGAAACCCGATTTACAATTGTTTGAAACTCTAGGGTAGAAATGTCGCTAAAAAATCTAAATTATCCACTATTGGAAATTCTGAGCAAGTAAAGTTCCTTCGTAACCTTAATCAAGGAATGTGGCATCAAAACCCCAAGCAAGTAAAATAGTATGAAAAATCCAAGTAAGCTCAAGAAACTAGTGTGACGTTCATGGGGATGTTAAATCTCAGGAGAAAGGTAACAAAGAAATAGATTTAGGTTTTTGTCATTTTTTGATGAGAGAACACAACTCTAAAAAAAAATTAGTTTTGGAAAGGGTTTAGGAATATGTGGGAGTAAGAACTTGTAAGTATTATAAATTTCAATACATCACCATTTTTGTTTTTTCCTTTATACGACCATGTTTTTGTTGTTAAGGATGTGATTCCTCCCTACCTCAAAAATCATGTTAAACAACCTCAGATCAAAATTTTGGTTACATATTTTTTTTTGAGTTTTTCGAGATCTCAAATGGGTCTCTCTAAGATTTTTATGAGGGTTCATAGATTCATGACTACTTTTTTGACCTCAGAGGCATGATTTCTATCTACTTCATAACTCATGTCAAAAAATTGTTGATGAAAACTTTGTCTACATATTTTTCATAAGTTTTTTTAAAATCTAAAATGGGTCTCTCTTAAATTTTTGAGAAAGTTCATAGATTTTTTGGAACTCAAGTTTCCTTCTTGCTCATTAGGTATTTCTATGGACGAGTAGAAAACCTTGCGAAACCCAAATATCTAACAACTTAGAAGTAATCAAAGTTCACAACCCCAACAACTTATTTAGAGAAGTATTCAAACTTTTGACACATGATTACTTGCAGTTGTAGTTTTTTGAAATCCCAAAGTTACAGTTGTTGGAAAACTTGAGTTGTGGTTATTTGAAACCCCAGAGCATAAGTGTTGTTAGAAAGCTTGAAATAGTCGATATTAGAAAGCTTGAGAAAATAAAGCAAGTTTGAAACCCTAAATAAGTAAAGCTCCTTCACAACCCTGATCAGGAATTGTGACGTCAAAACTCTTATCAAGTAAAGTAGTGTGAAAAACCTGAGTAGGTAGGCTCAAGAAACCCACGTGACATCCAGGGAGCATCAAATTTTAGGGGAAAGGTAATGAAGAAATAGATTTAAGTTTTTATCATTTTTAGATGAGAGAAAACAACTCTAAAAAAAATTCATTTTTAGAAAGGGTTCAGGAATATGTGGGAGTAAGAACTTGTAAATGAGATAAATTTCAATCCATCGTCACTGTTGTTTTTTCCTCAGAACGAACATGTTTTTTTCCTTGAGGGCATGATTTTTTTGTACTTCAAACATTGTGCTAAATGATCTAAGATCAAAAATCTGGTTGCATATTCCTTCTAAGTTTTTTGAGATCTCAAATGGGTCTCTCTTAGATTTTTGGGAGGGTTCACATATTTATGGCCACTTTTTTGACTTCATAGGCATGATTCCTCTCTGCCTTGAAACTCATGTCAAAAAGCCACTAATAAAAAATTGGTTGCATATATTTTGTGGGTTTTTTGAGATCTAAAATGGGCCTCTCTTAGATTTTTTTATAAAGTTCACAGATTTTTTGAAACTCAAGTTTCCTTCTTACCCATTGGACTAATGTATAGATGAGTAGAAGGCCCTACGAAACCCGAAAATTTGGGAACTTAGAACTAATCAATGTTCACAACCTTGACAACTTGCTTGGAGAAGTAGTCAGACTTTTGATTCCTAACTACTTTCACGCAAATTGATTGCAGTTGTTTGAAAGCTTGAAGTAGAAGTTGTTCAAAAGCTTGAGTTGCAGTTATTTAAAAGCTCAATGTAGTAGTGGTTGGAAAACTTGAGTTACAGTTGTTTGAAACCCCATGTAGAAGTGTTGTTGGAAATCTTGAAGTAGTCACTGTTAGAAAGCTTGAGAAAGTGAATCATGTTCGAAAGGTCTAGGAATATGTGGGAGTAAGAACTTGTAAGTGCTATAACTTTCAATCCATCACTATTTTTGTTTTTGCCTCTATACAATCATGTTTTAACCTCTAGGGCATGATTCTTCCCTGCCTCAACAATCATGTCAAATGATCTTAAATCAAAAATCTGATTGCATATTCTATCTAGCTTTTTCAAGATCTCAAATGTGTTTTTCGTAGATTTTTGGGAGGGTTCATGGATTTATGGCCACTTTTTAGACCTCAGAGGCATGATTCCTCTCTGCCTTGAAACTCATGTCAAAAAAGTCATTGATGAAAAATATCCCTACATATTTTTTGTGAGATTTTGATATCTAAAATGGGTCTTTCTTATATTTTTGAGAGAGTCCACAAATTATTCGAAACTCAAGTTTACTCATTGCCTGTTAGATGTCTATATAGATGAGTAGATGACCCTGCAAAACCCAAAAATTAGGGAAATTGGAAGTAATCAGAGTTCACAACCCTAACAACTTGCTTGGAGAAGTAATTAAACTTTTGAACCTTGACTACTTTCATGTAAATTAGTTACAGTTGTCTAAAAACTTGAAGTAGACATTGTTCGAAAGTTTGAGTTGTAATTGTTCAAAAGCCCAAAGTAGTAGTGGTTATAAAATTCAAGTTGTGATTGTTTGAAACCCTAGGGTAGGAGTGTTGTCAGAAAGCTTGATGTAGCCTCTATTGGAAAGCTCAAGGAAGTAAAACATGTTAGAAACACTAGACAAGTAAAACTCCTTTGTAACCTCGATTAGGGAACGTGGTGTCAGAACCCAAGCAAGTAAAATAATGTAGAAAATATGAGTAATTAAGCTCAAGAAACCCATGTGACATCTAGAGGGGCATCAAATGTTAGAAGAAAGGTAACAAAGAAATAGATTTAGGTTTTTGCCATTTTTAGATCTTTGGATGAGAAAACACAACTCTGAAAAAAATTCTATTTTTTGAAAGGGTACATAAATATGTGGGTAAAAGAGCTTGTAAGTTCTATAACTTTCAATCCATCATCATTTCTAATTTTTCCTCTGTATGGTCGCATTTTTAACCTTGAGGGTGTGATTCTTCTCTACCTCAATAATCATGTCAAACAACCTTAAATCAAAAATTTGGTTACATATTCCTTCTGGGTTTTTTGAGATCTCAAATGGGTTTCTCTTAGATTTTTAGGAGGGTTCACAAATTTATAGCCATTTTTTTTACCTCAGAGACTTGATTACTCTCTGCCTTGAAACTCTTGTAAAAAAAGTCACTAATAAAAAATATGCCTACATATTTTTTTATGGGTTTTTTGAGATCTAAAATGGGCCTCTCTTAAATATTTGAAAATTTTCATGGATTTTTTAGAACTCAAGTTTCCCCATGCTTATTAGACATTTATACAAATGATTTGAAGGCCCTACGAAACCTAAAAATTTGACAACTTGGAAGTAATCAGAGTTCACAACCCTAAAAACTTGCGTTTAGAAGTAGTTAGACTTTTGACCCCTGACTACTTACATGTAAATCAGTTATAGTTATCTGAATGTTTGAATCAGAAATTGTTCAAAAACCCGAGTTATAGTTATTCAAAACCTTGAAGTAATAATGATTGAAAAACTCAAGTTACAGTTTTTTGAAATCCTAGAGAATAAGTGTTTATGGAAAGCTCAAAGTAGCCATTATTGGAAACCCCATGAAAGTAAACCATGTTTGAAACCCCAGACAAGTAAAGCTCCTTCATAACCCTAATCAAGGCATGCAACATCAGAACACCGAGCAAGTAAAGCAGTGTGGAAAACCTAAGTAAGCTCAATAAACCCACGTGATGTCTAGGGGGCATCACATTTCAGGAGAAATGTAATGACAAAAAGAATATATGGGAGTAAGAAATTGTAAGTGTTATAAAATTCAATCTATCACTATTTTTTATCTCTGTATTGTCATGTTTTTGACCTTGAGGGTGTGATTCTTCTCTACCTCAAAAATCATGTCAAATGACCTCAGATCAAAAATATGATTACATATTCCTTCTAAGTTTTTTGAGATCTCAAATTAGTCTCTCTTAGATTTTTGGTAGGGTTCATAGATTTATGGTCATTTTTTTGACTTCAAAGACATGATTCCTCTATGCAGTGAAACTTGTATCAAAAAGTCACTGATAAAAAATCTACATGCATATTTTTTATGTGTTTTTTGAGATCTAAAATGGGCTTCTTTTAGATTTTTAAGAAAGTTCACAAAATTTTTGGAACTCAAGTTTCCTTGTTTCTCTTTAGATGTATTAATGATTGAGTAGAAGGCCTTCTGAAACCCAAAAATCTGACAACTTGGAAGTAATTAGAGTTCACAACCATGAGAACTTGCTTGAAGAAGTAGTCAAAATTTTGACCCTCGACTATTTGCATGTAAATTAGTTGTAATTATCTAAAATCTCAAAGTAAAAGTTGTTCAAAGTCTAAGTTATAGTTGTTCGAAACCCTGAAGTAGTTGTAGAGAGGATTACAAAGAAAGTTAGTCAAACATTAGTCTATAAATCATAAAAATAACATAAAGAACTAACTAACTAAGCATATCTATTCCTATGGGAATTACAAAGGATAACAAGAAATAAATGAAAGAAAACAAAAATTATATTACCTTCTTTAATGGATTCACCATATCCATGTGGCTCAAAAGCATGTTCTCCCTTGATCAAGGATCCTTGTCTTTGTCAACAAAGGTGGAAAACTCCTCCAATGTCTCAAAAACACTCCATAAAACCTTGGTTCAGGATTCCAAATCACTAAACTAGCCTATCAATGAAGCTTGCGAACAAAATCAATGATCAAATGCAAATTATTATGGAAACAATATAACATTATTACTTTACAATATTCAATCTTAAAATTCATGTCCATGGCCTCTGTATTTATAGATTTTTGATTTTGATTAGAATCAACCTGAACCATGCATCTTGAGATGAAGATGTGTTGTTGAGGATTAATTCAATATTTGGAATTAAATCCATAATTATCTTCATCATAACCTTAGAAGAAGGGGCATTGAAGAGGCATGGGTGGCATTAACTAAGCATGGGTGACCCATAATCTTGATATTTATGACATTTATGGCCTATAGATGTCTTTCTAAGAAATGATGTCACCTGATGATGTAGTTAGTAGAAATCAATTTTCAAAAATAAATATTCAACAACTCGTGGAAAATCCACTTAAGCTCTCAAATTAGATTAATTAGTTTAAATAAGTTTAATCAAATTTAGTGCAATTCTTTGGAAATTGACCCTTAATTAATCAAAATGGTCAAAAAGTCATATTATTGAGTCATTATTTGACTAGAGAGAAATTGGAAGGTGATGTTAGATGTGTTGGAGTTGTATTCTTATTTAGGATGTTGCCAATACCAAATAACAAAGGAATGTGATGTGTACCAATGAATTAGAAGAAAAGGGTGATCTAGAGCACTAAATGGCAAAATTATTATTTTGACTCAAAATGATCTGATCAAAGTTAGTTGGCCTATAAAATACATTTCCCTATTTAGGGATACTTTGACCTAAACTAGCACTTGTAAGTGACAAGTTTGAACCATTTAGGGCATTTTATGTATTTTGACCTAAAATTTGCATTTGAGTGTAATTTGAGTAAGATTGTTGATTTCAACACAAATGGTTTTAGGGATTAGATGTCTACATTTTACCCCTATTTGAGAAGGCATAGTGAGACATTCAAGTGAAGCAACATCTTTTCAAAGAAAAGAGTTATCAAGAAGAAATTGGAACAGACCCATGATGCCCCCTCAAGAGGACATACTAGGCTAGAAGAAAAAGATGGACTCTCAAAAAGAGAGAGAAAGTGAGAGATTAACCCATGGAATAGATCACATATAGATGAGTTAATGCTTACACATGTGATTAACATCAATGATCAAAATATAATTAGAGGTATAATATGCCCCAGAGATAGGGAGAATGGGAAAGATACAATCCATAAATGTAAAGGACACACTTTAAAAGTACCCAATTTGAGAGTACAAGTTGCATGCTTATGACATTGATCAATCCCAAGACAAGTTGACCACTAAAATATTGCCATCATGGGCTTTAATTTGGGAAGCTTGGAATTAGAGGAAAAAAGAGAATGTTCTACTTCAAGAAGGGAATCACCACTAGAATGAGGTCTCTAAAGAGAATATAATAAGTACTCTAGTAGAGCAGATTTGATCGTGATAAAAAAGTTTTGCCCTATTAGGGTGAATATTGATCATTGATAAATAATAAATAATGATTTTCCCTTATAGAGATTATTTGATTCAAATGTGGTTTAGATGTTGTGCCCAAACATGGGCAATTGGCAAGCAAAATATCTCAAGGATATAACCTAAAATATAGGTTAAAGTGAGTAGGTGCAAATGTACATGTGATGATGTAATGGATTATAAAGCCATATAAAACCAAACATATGAGAATGCAAAAAGTGATGAGAGATGTAAATAAGAATGGAGATAGCCAAGCTGACCTCAATAGAAATTGAGCACTGGCTACATAGTTTTTTGGACTTATGTTCCAACATGAACTTTAGGTCAATGTAGTTCACCCAAGTTTGGGAGATAATAAAGTGAGGAATGATGAAAAATGATCAAGAACTGATTAGACTCATAATGTATGCAAAGAGATGGAGATCTAAGCATAGATAAAGAAGCCTAAAATGCATGTTACCTAGAATCCTAATTTCATATCATGAGCCTAGGTTTTGTAAAGTGTTCTTGAGTGTCATTCATCAGAGCTAATGTTGACGTTAAAACTTTGAGACTTGAGCACAAAGTGCTTACTATAGTAAAAGAAATTAGGCATCATAAGTATAAATAACTTAGAATGACATGAGATTTCAATTGCATTGAGCCAGTTCAAATGTGAATATCTATAACTAAGGATAATGGTAAAATAATGACCAAAACCAGAGTTATAGTGATTTACATTTAAACAAAAAAAGCAAAGACAAAGAAAAAGATAAACATAAATGAACCTAGCTTGAAATCAAGATATGATCTTATGTAGAAACAAAATGTTTAAAAATAAAAAGTAAGAACATCTTAATGACATGAGACCAAGATATGAATAATCAAGATCCATGTGGACCATCAAGTCATTCTTGAACACAAAAGAGAAAAAGAAAAATCAAATAGAAAAAATAGACATCAACAACAATCAAATAAATAAAATGGTCTAAGAACAACATGATAACATAAGATCAAGATATAAATAATCAAGATCCATGTGAATCATCAAGATGTTCTGAAACACAAAAGAGACAAGAAAAAAATAATCAAGGAAACACAAGACCAAGATGAGACAAGAAGTAAGAAAAAGAAGAAGAAATAAAAGGAGAGGTGTGAAAGCACAAAAAAACACCAAGAAAACTCAAATAAACCACAAACAAAAACCAAATTAGTACAATTTAAAGGAAAATGTTCATGCATGTGCGATAGAGGTGTAACTTTCTACCACATCATAACAAAGAACAATGACATGATAATTGTTCCCTAATTAAAGAGGAACATTGATAGAAGAAATGGGGGAAGAGAAGAAAAAGAATTATAACAAGTTGAATTTAGATGTATAAGACAAGTGGATGTTGCCTACATAGTTCTATGGATGTATGTTCCAACATGAACTTCAGGCCAAATGTAGTTCTCCCAAGAAATAGGATAAAAGAAAAATGATGATCATATTAGCATGATTTATAGAAGAAATGAAAGATATGACAAACAAATGAGAATAGTCTAGCAAACAAGAAGCTGATTAGATGAGAAATAATGACCTTGAAAAATGGCAAGTGCATGAGACAAAATGAAATGAACTGGAGTTTCTATGTTTGTAAAATGACAAGAGCGTAGCATGGTAGAATGAGAATGTACAAATGTATAAAAGTGTGAGACAATGTTTTTATTATTTTGTGGATCATGATCTAATGTTTGTGATATTTTCAAAGTATTTCTAATGTTTTTGGTGTTTTTGGGATAAAATATGCACAAGGTGGGACTATCTAGTTAAGGAGATGCATGTCCTGAGAGTAGAGGTTCCAATAAGACAACTAAGCCAGCTACAATGGCCCATGCTCACAAATCGATGAGAGTGAAGCTCTTGATAAAAAAATAAAGAGTAGAACATGTGATATAGATTAATATGCAACCTTAAGTAAAAAATAAGTATTTGCATTCACCTATTTATAACAGTGTAGTAGTGGTATAATATTGAGAAGATATTTCTATTCACTTTTCTGAAACTGCACAATACTATCTTGGCTGATTGCCTTGTAGAACTACTGCTAAGGATGTTTATAATGTTCATGAGACATAATCAAGATCATAATTAGTCAAGGGTTAAAAAGTGTTCAAGCCTATAACATGCCTTAGATATAACAAATAATATTCTTCTAAAACAGAGCAATACAGAATGGGATGGAGAATATGTTCAGAGTGCCAAAAATTCAAAGCCTTTACTATTGGGAATCATGAAAATTGGACTAGGGTAGCATAAAATGTGTTTAAGGTAAGATAAAAGGGTGGGATAAAATTATGATAACACAAGCTTCCCCCAAGTCAAGGGTCTTGTAGAAAATGGTTCAAAGATATTCATGCATAGAACCTCTTAAGGTGTATGATGTTCATGGGCTCTAAAAGTTTTTCACCATTAGGTTTAGCCAATTGATATGCTCTTGATCCATAGTTTGCTGTGATAATATATGGTCCTAACCAATTAGGTTGAAACTTGCCTTCATTATTCATATTCTTTTGGTTCTCTTTCAAAACTAAGTCACCAATCTAAAATTATCAAGGGAGAATGCATTTTTTGTAGCTTCTTTGTAATCTGTTCTGATAGGCCTGCAAGTTTTCTTAGGCAACCAAACTCTTACCATTGAGAAGCTCTATTTTGTGTAGTCGTGAGGTTCGATAGTCTTCATTATATTTAATATGATCTAGTGGTATTCTTAATGATGGGATCTCAATCTCAATCAGGATGATAGCTTCAGTGCCAAAAATAAGGGAGTATAGAGTAGATCTAGTTAGGGTATGATTATTGGTTTGATAAGCCCAAAGGATAAGAAAGAGTTGGAAGTGCCAATTATGGCCAAAATCATTGACAATAGTCTTTAAGATGGATATAATAGTTCTATTTGATGCCTCAACTTTTTCATTGATTTGCAGGCTATATGGAGTGGATTTTTTGTGCTTGATCTTGAATTTTACACAAAGAGATTTCACATCTTAGTTCACAAAGGATTTGCCATTATCAAATATAATATGGGGTAGGATGTCATATAGACAGATGATATGGTAATGAATGAATTTGGATATTTTTTTCTTGGTAACATAAGTGAGAGGAATGGACTCAATCCACTTGGTAAAGTATTTAGTTGCAGTCAAAATGTGCTTATGGCCATCTGAAGATGTCGAGTTAATTTTTATAATGAGTTTGAGACCCCATGTTGAGAATGGCCATGATGTTGTTATTAGTTACAATGGTAAGGAAGGTGCAAGTATCAAGTTGCCATGATTCTAACAAGGAACACACTTATTTACATAAGTGCAAGCATCTATCTCCATTTTGGGCCAATAATAGCCTATTTTAAGGAGTTTCTTTGTCAGGACTACACCATTTGTATGGGGCCCACACATTCCTTCATGAGCCTCTTTTAGTGCCAACATGGATTTTTTCTAAAGATAAACAATGAAAAAGCATTTCATCATGGCCTTTATGATAAAGTGTGTTTCCAAGGAGGATATAATGTGTTAAGAGATGAAGGAATAGTTTTTTTTGGTTGTTGGAAAGGTTGACAGGAAATACATGACCATGGAAATAGTTATAAATTTTTTGGTACCATGGTAGCTTAGGTGAAGGATTAGGATTAGAAATGGTGCATATCCTCTTTGAATTTGATAGAATATGTGCCAATTGAAGGAGATTTTTAATTAGGAACTGATAATCTTTAGCACTATCATGCATTTGAATCATGGAACCAATTGTTGTCATGGCATCAATAGATCTATTGTTGACTCAAGAAACTTTCTCAAACTGTAGTGATTTAAAATGTGTTTTGAGGTTATCAATAATTTACTTATAAGGAACAAGCTTATCATCCCTTGTTTGAAACTGGTCAATTATCTAATTTATGATTAGCTACAAATCTCCATAGATCTTTAAGATTTGAAAATCCCACTGTATATCAAGATGGAGCCCTGCAACTAATGTCTCATATTCAACCATATTTTATATACACTAAAATTATATATGAAATGCTTTGGGGATCAAATGCCCCTATGGCATGATCAATACTATGCCAGCTCTAGACCCTCATTATGTTAAGGATCCATCAGAATAGATAATCCACTATTCAGGTTCTTATAATGCTTATTCTATCATCATGATAAAATCATTTAGAAGGTCAAAGTTGAGAGGTTGAGTGGCCATAATAGGATTTTCTTCAAGTTGGTCAGTAAGAACTTGTCCTTTGATTACCTTTTGATTTTGGTATTCAATATCAAACTCACTACGGAGCATAATTGATTCACAAATCCCTTCTCAGGGGTAGTGATACACTGCTGCGATGTGTCTGATCGGGTTCACCTCAGGTGCTTCAGTCCTTAGGCCATATAGTGGTCTAGAAGAGGACCCAAATCACTCTGAAGCTTTTAGTGTGATGGCCAGTCCTTCTATTGGTATCAGAGCTAGGTCTCGAGGCCAAGTCCTATGGAAGCTGGTGGGCATGATCCACACATCCCTTCTCAGGGATAATGATACACTATTTCCACATGTCTGACTAGGTTCACCTTGGGTGCTTCAGTCCCTAGGCCATATAGTGGTTTAGAAGAGGACCTAGATCACTCTAGAGCTTTTGGTATGATGGCTAGTCCTTCTATTTCTAATAGATGACTAGTTATCACACCAAAAGCTCTAGAGTGATTTGGGTCCTCTTCTAGATCCCTATATGGCTAGCCACTAAAGCACTCGAGGTGATTCCTGGTCAGACACATGGTGTGTGATGATTACCTTAGTAGGGAGAGGTATCCCTGAGAAGGGATGTGGATCATGCCCACCAGCTTCCATGGGTCTCGACCTCGAGACCTAGCTCTGATACCAATAGAGGACTAGCTGTCACACCAAAAGCTCTAGAGTGATTTGGGACCTCTTTTAAACCCCTATATGGCCAGCCACCAAAGCACCCAAGGTGATTCCTAGTCAAACATGTGGCATATGATGATCACCTCAGTGAGGAGACATATCCCTAAGAAGGGATGTGGATCATCATATAGTGGTCTAGAAGAGGACCCAGATCACTCTAGAGATTTTGGCTTGATGGCCAGTCTTCTATTGCTATCAGAGCTAGGTCTCGAGGTCAAGTCCTATGAAAGATGGTGGGCATGATCCACACATCCCTTCTCAGGGATAGCGATACACTACTACCACATGTTTGACCAGGTTCACCTTCATGATCCATACATCCCTTCTCAAGGATAGTGATACACTGCTGCCATGTGTTTGATTGGGTTTTACCTTGGGTGCTTCAGTCCCTAGGCCATATAGTGGTCTAGAAGAGGACCCAGATCACTCCAAAGCTTTTGGCATGATGGCTAGTCCTTTTATTGGTATCAGAGCTAGGTCTTAGGGTCGAGTCCCATAAAATTTGGTGGGCATGATCCACATCCCTTCTTAGGGATATGCCTCTAGAGGTGGTCAGCACTCACCATGTGTCTAAATGGGAATCGCCTCAGGTGCTTTGGTGGCTAGCCATATAGGGGTCTTGAAGAGGACTCAAATCACTCTAGAACTTTTGGTGTGATGGTCAGTCCTTCTATTGAAAAATCAAAAGCTTTGGTTGAAATATAATTCAAGAAACAAGAATAAAACAATTCAAATAATGTTATCTCTAATAAGAGATGTTTTATTGATCAAATTTGCAGATCTAAACATATGCTTATCTCTGAAAAGAGATGTCTAATTTCCCTTTCAGGTTACATCTTCATTTATACATGTTTTGAATGTGTGGGGAGGGTATGGAAGGTCACCAATCTTGAGGGAGATGAATTGGTTCTACTTCCATGATTTACAACAATACAGAATTCGAGGAATTACTATTTTTAGAAACTTACTATTTTTAGACTACACTACTAAAATTGAAATTTAGGACACTTCTATTGGGTTTTAGGGGGTAAAACTTCATTGAGAAGAGATCCATGCCATCTCATGATGTTCCCCTCATTATTATCTTTCCAACGGTTCAAATGGCGAGTCAATTAGAGCTACGGTGCAAAAGTTATGGCTCTCAAAATTTCCACCATCAATTGGGGTGGACCCATCACCCAAATTGTCATCTGAATTGTTGTCTGGACCCATCACCCAAAATGTGCTTATGTGCTTATGGCAAGATAGTCATTATAATGTGTGATGAAAAATAGACCCAACCATGACTGGAAACCAAATTATACTAGATGACTCCCTCTCGACATTGTTGTAAGCCTTGATTGTAATAGTTTTTGGCTGCATGTTTTTATCCATGTAGCTCAATCATCATACAAATTTAAGATATATGATGTTCAACCCTGAACCATTATCTATAAGAACCTACTTGATCTTGTGATCTATAATTATTATCTCAATGTATAGTGGGTTAATGTGGTTTGTGCTAAGGGTGGACATGTCTTTTTGATCAAATGTGATTTGTCAAAATGAAGACAAGTGTACAACTAGGTTCTAGAATTGATCAAGGTTTATACCATTAGACACAATATAATCTTGAATTTTTTTGTTAAAGATGGTTATATGGACATCAAATCTCTACAAGAGTTCTAATATGAAAATTTGTGTAGGGGTTTTATCTAATTGATCCATTAGACTATAGGGCCTTTGAATTATGGATTGAATTATTTGTCTTTATTGGGACAATATTTGGCTTTGGAATCATTGACACAATGTTCTCATTGTGTTTAATGGAAGAAGTGGGCAAAGGGCCCTAGATGGTAACTCGTAGGTGTCTAGTTGTGACTACCCAACCTAGAGATGGCAAAGAGTTATTATAATTAGAAGAGGAAGGCAAAGGGCCTTGGATGTTGACTCGTGGGTGACTAACTATATTTCTACAATTTTGGGTCAACGAGGAGCCTTTATAATTAGAAGAAAGGTGTCATTGTTTAGGATTAGTAACCTATTTAAATAGAGTAGCAACATGATGATGCAAACTCGATACAATATCACTAGGGGGAGAGTGTGTTGTCCCTATAATGATGGGTTCCATGTTGCGAGGAACATAAGATTGACTATGTAGTTTTATAGTAACAATGGCAATGTGGATTGTATAAATGCATCTCATAGTATTATTATAGTTGTAAGGTATGTTGTTATAAGCCACATTATTAGTATGGGCATTATGATCTTGATTATGCTATTATGATTCTGACCTTGTTGTTGGTTCTGATTATAAATCTATCCTTGATTTTGACCATTTTGATTGTTTCTTGGTGGTGGTGGATCATGTCAAGGGAAGGGGTCTTTGTAGATTCCCATACCCTAATTTTTATCCTGATTAGGGGCCAACTTAATTTATAGTTCACCACTTTCAATAAAGGCCTCAATAATGTGTCGTTATTGAACATAATGATATGCATTGTGACTAGCAACATGATGAAAGTTACACCATTCATTCTCTTTGTACCAATCTAGTTTTGGTTGATCTTGAGGAAATGGCCTTAATACTAGGCATATAATTAAATTAGTTGTTATGAGCTTTTGTAACACTGTTTCAATCGATTCTCTGAACTTGCTAAAGACTCTAAAATTATTATGAAATGTCCTTCATGGAGGTTGTCTCTCAAAGTAGGTAGTGGATTTGGGGGAGTTAATTATACATTTGGAGGAGGTATAGCCTATACCATTTGTACATATCTTATTTCAATCACCCCATTTCTAACCATGTTCTTATTTTTGCTAAATCCTTTAGGCTTATCTTGCATAACTATTTGAACTTGCGATTTAGTCTGATTCGATGCTTGACCTTACACAAAAATCTTAACAAGGCCTTTAACAACACAAGCCTTCTCAATATGCACTCCTTTGCCAATAATTTATTCAAATGAGTTATTGCAAGATAACCATATATTATGCACAACTTCAAGATGCAAATTCTATGCAAAGATATTAGCTGACAATTTATCTGGCAAATTATGTTGAAAGTAACCTACCAATGCTCTCCACCTTTGCAGATATGTGGTGAAACTTTCACCATCATGCTACTTGGATTTGTATAAGTCAAAAATGGTTAATTCATTTTCTATGTTATATGATAAATGGTTAACAAACGTTTTTGATAATTTGTTCTAATTTGCAACTGATCTCTTTGGTAGTTTAAGTAGTCAATCAAGAGCTTGTCTCACTAAACTTTATGGAAATAGTCATAGTAAGTACTCACTACTATAAGAAACCTCTTGACATAAGATGAAGAATACCTATATGTGTTTGCATGGATCTCCTTTCCTTTATATTTGTCAAATTTGGGTGCCTCAAAATGAAGTGCAAAGGGGTTTTGGAGAATAGATAAATCAAATGGATATGGGCATATCTCATCAAATTTATACTTTTTGACCCTATTATTCATCTCCAATATTTGAACAATTTCCTTCATAGAGTTCCATTCTTTCATGTTTGGTGCATTTGTGATTGAATAAGATGTTTTTGTGGTGGAATGTTCCCCTAGTTTCATTGCTATTGGGGTGGAATGTACCCCTAATTTTGTTGTTGTTGAGGTGGAATGTGCCCCTAGTTTCTTTGCTATTGGGGTGGAATGTGCCCTTGGTTTTATTGCTATTGGGGTGGAATGTGCCCTTGGTTTATTTTCTATTGGTGTGATATGTGCCCCTGGTTTCTTCTCTATTTGGGTGGAATGTGCCCCTAGTTTTGTGTGGATCTATAGGGAGTGTATACCTTTTGATCTATGATTTGGTTCTGATTTGCTCCTTGAGTTGAGAATATAAGCTGTTGATTCTTGGATTGTAAAACATTCCTTGAATTTGGTTGTTTCATATTTTATTGATTTTGGAAATATCTATGTTTGTTTACGAATTTTTGGGTTGGTTAAAAATAACTAACCAAATTGTCTTGAGGGATTTCCTCAATTTGAACTGAATGTTTGAGTTTTTGAGTTTGTAAAGTAACAAGAGGTTCTTGATGATTGAAGAATGTATGTTCCATGTCAAATAGAACACTTTGTAAGATATATTGTGACTTTAATTATTCATTTATATTTCCTTGATCCACTATGGTAATGCCCTCATCTAATATTTGTTGCATATTTTCAACCACATTTCCTTGTTCTTTCAAAGTATCATTATGAATTGAAGTGGTAACTAGAGAGTCAGTTAAGTCTGTGACAAGTTGATCTAAATATCATTGACTTATTATCTTGATCTTAGCTAGAAGATCCAAATTTGTGGGTTTTGGCTCTATTTATATTTCTTTTCCTTTGTTAGAGGAATAAGGTATGTCTATTCATGCAAAAGATTGATATTGTTGTCGTTGTTCTCCTTCTCTAACTAAGGTATGCAACTATTCTGTAGGAAAGTCAGAAGGTAGTCTACCACCTAATTCTATCAATCTAAGAAGGGATTCATCTTGATCTTCTTGGGGTTGATATTCATTGTAATCATATTTAGATCCTATTTTTGTGGGGATATCATCAAAAACAATGAGGTTATCTTGACCATCATAAAAATACTCATCTTTATAACTAAGGCAATAAGAGGCCCCACTACGAGTGAACCTTTGAGTCATGTCTAAAAGAGCTATTATGTGGGTTTGACTAATCTTTAGATTGATGCTTGGTAACAAAACAAAGTATGATTTGGCTCTCTTTTTAAAAAATAGCCAAGGTACCAATGAGACTATAAGGGAGGGTGGTTTGAAACCACACACAATTTAGAAGCTTTGGTTCACAATTTTACTCAACCTTTGGTAAGGTTGAAATCATATAGATTGGAAGAGGGTAAGGTAACTCAAAGACCCAAGGTGAAAACTTGTACACCAAAGTCTAGATATTTGTGATACACTCGTACTATAAAAGCTAGTTTTAACTTTGACAAGTTGACCCTATAATTTTAGAGGAAATCTCTCTATATTATGAATAAGACAAAATGAACTAAGCAACTGAAGATGTAAAAACATACGTGAATTACTAAGTATAAAGCTAGGACTAAATAAGCAACACAACATCACCACATGATTCCAGTAGGATAGAATATGTTATAGGACTCAAAGCGTGAATGATATGCAAGATGACTTGAGTCCACCAAGATGATAATTTGATTTTGAGTCTTAATAAATGACCTTAAATCTAAATGGAAAATTGAACCCAAGTTAGAACAATCTTAGTACACAAATGGTAAACCCACTTTGACACACCAACCCTTAGAACTTAGAAAGGTTTAATTTTTAATGTGGATTATAAATGAAGGATTTAAACAAATTGGGTGAAAGAGATAGACTCAATTGGGTAGCATGACTACGCCAAAGTGGATGATATGACATAAATATTTTGATAATAATTTGAACAAGGAAAAGATGAATTTTCTAATTGGACAATGTAATGCCTCCCTTGCTCAAGAAAATTGAGGACAATGTGTTTTGGTTAAGTTTAATGAGTTAACAAGAAATTTTAGACACAATTTAAGACCAAGTAAGCGAATGACAAAAAACAAATGTCTTAAGTCTAAACTAACAAGGTATGGCAAAGTGGGGTCTACTAAACTAGAAAGTTATCAATTGTTTTAGGGGAATCGATTGCACAATGAATTTCACGTCAAATGATGCAAAATATAAGAACTAAAATTGGGTGACCATGGCATTGGCTAGTTGTAAAAAGGTCTAGTCCTTTTTACAACTACTACATCCTACTGTTTACTTAGTGTAGTGTGATGTCTAAATACAGATATGTCCCATGTACAACTCCAATTAGGAGCTAAATGAAGTCAATGTCAGGAGATGAAACCTTAGGTCAAAGCTTCCCTAAATAACTCATGGGAGGTAATGATGTGCCCCTTGCAAGCCAAGTTTGCCTAAAATAAAAGACTAATAGAAAGACTTTAGGGTTATTTTCAAGATCACCCAAACTTTGATGAGTTTTTGGGGAGTGATTTAGATGACATTATTTCTAAGCCTTGGACTAGGTTTTTTGCAATAAGAATGGTGATTTTGATTCCAAGAGATCCCTAAAGGGGACAAATGGAATAACATACATGCAACACCCCTCTTTTTGCCAAACAAAAATTAGATCAACAAACTATTGAAGATAAAAAGCTTAGAAATATGAGTTTATTTTTAAGCCTAAATAAAAATGAGGTGGTGTTCATTTGACCCCTTGGTCTTAGTTGCAAACTTTGAAAACATCCACCATAAATATCTAATTTTTGAAACACCAAAATAGGGTTCCTAATTGATTTTTAAACATGAAAAAGGTGATCTAAAACATGTTTTTAGAAAATGTCAAACTTGGTCCTGCAACAAAAATATTAGCATGTCCTTTAGCCTTGAAGATCATTTAGGTTTGAAGTAATGAACTTTAAAAAAAGAGCTCTCAAGACTATGTTTTAAGAAAAACATAGTGACTAATGTCGGTTATATAATCGACAATGGTTACATTTTCTAACCGATGGTAGTTATCTAATCGACATAGATTATACCAATGTGACCAACGATAGGTACCCAAATGATGTTAGTTTTAATAATAGACATTGGTTAATGTATCTAACTGATGTCAATAATACTAGCTGACATTGGTTATTATGTAAACTTGTAGCAAACAAAAAATGGCAAAATAAAGTTAGAAAATCAATTTGCAAGAGTTTTAATGGTCTAAATGAATATTTTAAAGCTACAAAATGATCTTCTTCATATGTGGGATACATCTAGTCTAATCAGGCATGCCAAGATGTAGAGAGGATTACAAAGCAAGTTAGTTAAACATTAGTCCATAAATCATGAAAAATGCATAAAGAACTAACTAACTAACCCTATTGATTCCTATGGGAATTACAAACGATAGGAAGAAACTATCGAAACAAAGAAAACATCATATTACCTTCCTAAATGGATTCACCATACCCATGTGGCTCAAAATCATGTTCTCCCTTAATCAAGCATCCTTGTCTTTGTCAACAAAGGTGGAAAAATCCTCCAATGTCTCAAGAATACTCCATAAAACCTAGGCTCATGATTCCAAATCACTAAACTAGCCTATTAATGAAGCTTGTAATTAAAATCAATGATTAAATACAAAGGATTGTGGAAACAATTTAGCATTATAACTTTGCAATATTCAAGCTTAAAATTCATGTCCATGGCCTCTCTATTTATAGATTTTTGAGATTGGTTAGAATCAACCTAAACCATCCATCTTGAGCTAAAGATATGTGGTTGAGGATTACTTAAATATTTTAGAATTAAATCCATAATTATCTTTATCATGACCTTAGAAGAAGGGGCGTTGAAGAGGCATGGGTGACCCATAATCCTAATATTTATGGCATTTATGTCCTAGGGATGTCTTCCCAAGAAATGATGTCACCTGATGATGTAGTTAATAGAAATCAATTTTCAAAAAGAAATATTTAACAACTCTCATGAAAAATATACTCAAGCTCTTAAATTGGATTAATTAGCTTAAGTTTCATCAAGTTTAGTTTAATTATTTGGAATTTGGCCCTCAATTAATCAAAATGGTCAGAAAGTCATATTATTGGGTCATAATTTGACTGAAAAGGAAATGAAAGGTGATGTTAGATGCGTTAGAGATGTATTCCCATTTAGGATGTTGCCAACACCAAATAACAAAGGTACATGATGTGTACCAATGAATTAGAAGAAAATAATGATTTACAAGACTAAATGGCAAAATTGTCATTTTGACTTGAAATGATCTGATCAAAGTTAGCTAGCCCATAAAATGCATTACCCTATTTAGGGATACTTTGACCTAAATTGGCACTTGTAAGGGACAAGTTTGAACTATTTAGGGCATTTTATAGATTTTGACCTAAAATGTGCATTTGAGTACAATTCAAGTAAGATTGACATTATCAACACAAATGACGTTAGGATTTTGATGTCTACAGTAGAAACGATTAGAAAACCTGAGTTGTAGTTGTTTAAAACCCAAAAATAGAGGTGTTGTTGGAAACCTGAAGTAGTCACTGTTGGAATTCCCCAACAAGTAGAGCTCCTTCGCAACCCCGATCAAGGAATGTGACATCAAAATGTGAGAAACTAAAGTAGTGTATAAAATCTAAGTAAGTAAGCTCAAGAAATCCATGTGACATCCAGGGGGTATCAAATATCAGGGGAATGGTAATGAAAAATTAAATTTAGGTTTTTGTCATTTTTGAGTTTTTACATGAAAAAACACTACTCTAAAAAAATTCATTTTTGCAAAAGGTACATGAATATGTGGGAGTAAAAACTTGTAAGTGCTATAACATTCAATCCATCGCCATTTCTATTTTTTCCTCTATATGATCATGGTTTTGACTTCGAGGGCGTGATTTTTACCTATCTCAATAATCATGTCAAATGACCTCATATCAAAAATCTAATTACATATTCTTTTTTGGTTTTTTGAGATCTCAAATGGGATTCTCTTAGATTTTTGGGAGCATTCATGGATTTATGACAATGTTTTTGATTTTGAAGTCATGATTCCTCTTTGCTTCAAAACTTGTGTCAAAAAAGTCAATGATGAAAAAACTATTTATATATTTTTTATGAGTTTTTTGAGATCTAAAATTGGTCTCTCTTAAATTTTTGAGAAATTTTATAGATTTTTTAGAACTCAAGTTTCCTCCTTGCCTATTAGATGTCTGTAAAGATGAGTAGAAGGCCTTGTGAAACTCAAAAATATGGAAACTTGGAAGTAATCAGAGTTCACAACCCGAACAACTTGCTTGGAGAAGTAGTTGGACTTTTGACCCCTGACCAATTACATGTAAATTGGTTATAGTTGTTCAAAATCTCAAAGTAGAAGCTATTTGAAAACTCGAAGTAGTAGCGGTTGGAAAACCTAAGTTGTAGTTGTTTGAAACCTTGGGGTAGAAGTGTTGTTGAAAATCTTGAAGTAGTCACTATTGGAAAGCAAGAGAAAATAAAGCATGTTTAAAACCTTGAGAAAGTAAATCTCCCTCATAATCCCAATCATGAAATGTGGCATCAAAACCCTGAGTAAGTAAAGCAGTGTGGAAAACATGAGTAGTTAAGCTCAACAAACCCACGTGACGTCTAGGGGGTGTCAAATCTCAAGGGAAAGGTAATGAAGAAATAGATTTAAGTTTTTATCATTTTTAGATGAGAGAACATGACTCTTAAAAAAAATTCAATTTTTGAAAAAGGTCCAGGAATACGTAGGAGTAAGAACTTGTAAGTGATATAACTTTCAATCCATCACCATTGTTTTTTCCTCTGTACAACCATGTTTTTGATTTTGAGGGTGCGATTCTTATCTACCTCAAAAATAATGTCAAATAACCTCAGATCAAAAATTTGGTTACATATTCATTTTAGGATTTTTGAGATCTCAAATGGGTCTCTCTTAGATTTTTGGGAGGGTTCACAGATTTATGGCTGCTTTTTTGACTTTGAACGCATGATTCCTCTCTACCTCAAAACTCATGTCAAAAAGCCACTAATGAAAAATTTGCCTACATATTTTTTTGTGAGTTTTTAATATCTAAAATGGGCGTCTCTTAGATTTTTGAGAAAGTTCACTAATTTTTCAAAACTCAAGTTTCATCCTTACCCATTAGACGTTTGTACGGATGAGTAGAAGGCCCTGTGAAACCCAAAAATTTGACAACTTGGAGGTAATCAAAGTTCATAATCCTGACAACTTGCTTGGGGAAGTATTTAAACTTTTGACCCCTGAATACTTGCACATAAATCAGTTACAGTTGTTTAAAAGCCTAAAGTAAATTTTGTTTGAAAACTTGAGTTGTAGTTATTTGAAAGCCCAAAGTAGCAATAGTTGGAAAACTTGAGTTACGGTTCTTTGAAACCCTAGGGTAAAAGTGTTACTAAAAACCCTGAATTAGCCATTTCTATAAATCTTGAGCAAGTAAAGCATATTCAAAACATCAAGCAAGTAAAGCTCCTTCACAACTTTGATCATGGAATGCAACGTCAGAACCCGGAGGAAGTAAATCAGTGTAGAAAACTTGAGTAAGTAAGCTCAAGAAACCCACGTGATGTCTATGGGGTGTCAAATCTCAAGAGCAAGGTAATGAATAAATAGATTTAAGTTTTCTCTATAACTTAATATGTGGGAGTAACAAGTTGTAAGTGCTATAAATTTTAATCCATTGTCATTGTTATTTTTTTGTACGATCACATTTTTGACATTGAGGATGTGCTTCCTCCTTACCTCAAAAATCATGTCAAATGACCTCATATTAAAAATTTGGTTACATATTCCTTTTGACTTTTTTTAGATTTCAAATGGGTCTCTCTTAGTTTTTTGGGAGGGTTCACAGATTTATGGCCATTTTTTTTACTTCAGAGGTGTGATTCCTCTCTGCTTGGAAACTCATGTCAAAAAACCACTAATAAAAAAATTGTCTGCATATTTTTTGAGATCTAAAATGTGCCTCTTTTATACTTTTAAGAAAGTTGTAGAAACTAAAATTATGTCACACACGCATGTGTAACTCCCTATGTCAAAACCCTTTTTATCCCATTCTTAATAAATAATAATTAACCTCCCTAACCCATGATTTTACCCCTCACACATTTAATTAATTTAAAATACTTAATTAAGTTAATTAAAAATCTATTTTTCCACCTTACCCACCCACCTCACCCTATGACGAATTCTCACTTGATGAGTCACCTCAAGACATGGTCCCCTCATCCTAACTACCCAAGACTTATTCTCACTTCCAAACTAAATTCCCAATCAACTACCTCCCTCTTAACCTCTTATTTTTACCATTTTGTAATGGGTGCCACACTTGACATGAAGAGAAATATAAAATAAGCCAAAAATAGTAAGTTTTACCTATTCTAGGGTCATCGATTTCAATCAACCCATGGCTGACGTTGATGGGATCATCGATGTCAGTGATATAAGCCAAAATCCAACCTAAATTTTAGGTTAATATAAATCAAGAAATTTCATTCTTACTTGCATTCAAGATCTCAACATTCAACTTTTGACATCTTAGCTTACTGTCATATAGCATAAGTCAATCATGATCAAGAACTGAGATCTTGAGGACCAAGAACATCGAATTATTCTCTTTGTTTAGGTATTTAGGTTTAGACTACCTGATAGGGACCATCAATCTAACACTTATCTATCAATGATGACTACAGCTAAGTAGATTGCTTATTATGTAGGTCTTTTAAACATTTATTTTTTTATCACTTATATCTTTTCGATAAATATTTTATCACTAGCTAACTGATGGAAAAATAGGTATATCAACCTTAGCATAAGGAGATTTAATCAGCAAAATGTGTAGGTTTACCATAGCATAATGAGATAAATCTCTCCTCTCATCAAGAGGAGGTTCCCTATAAACTACTAAATACTAATATAAACTAAAAATACACTCAGGGGTGAAATCATACCATCCATCTCTATTTTTTTAGGGATGATGTTCACAAAGAAAAGGAGAATTCCTTGGTAATTGTTGAAGGCATTTCTCTTCTTTCAAAAATGATGTTCAGAAAACCAGAGGAAGACTTCCTATGTAGTAACTGTAACCACAAGAAACCCATGAAAGCACAATGTCTTTCATTACTTCTCTCATTGATTTAGGACAAAGTAACATAGTAGAATGAAGTGTAGCACAAAGTTTCCACTTTAACTACAATAGAGTAAAAGATTACAAAGGATAAACGTAGCTCAAAGTCTCTCCAATATCCTTTGCAGTAAAACACAAAACACATAAAAAACTAAAGACAATTATGGTAGCACAAAGTCTCCCACAGTTGACTTTAGGACACCTTCTAGGTTATTTCCACTATTTTTGTTTATTTGATTAAATGGAGAAGACTGTATTTAGGAAAAAATACATAAGAACAATTTCCTAGATAACACAAACTATTTCAACACAAAGTCTGAAAGGTCACTTGCTTTCTCATTCACTTGATAAAATATGATTAACAATCTGAGCTCAAAGTCTCAAGAATGCCTTTCAATTTGGGTAGAGTTTCACTTCTAATAATAGAGAGATCTCTCCATAAACTACTATGAGATTGCAATATATAGCAACCAAAGAAAGACTTTGGTGCTTGTTTCCATGAAATGGCCCATGCTGTATTCAATGCATTGAATGCATTAGAAATTTAGTGAAGGGGACATGCTGGAGTAGGTCATTAGCCTTATCTTTATCATTTTAAATTATATCAAATATCTCCTCCAAAGTATGGGCCACCTGGTCTTCTTTAAGATACTTACATGGCTGTCCATTCACCTTTACTTGATGAAGAAAAATAGGCTGCATCTTTGAATGCTTGCGCTCTCTTATGTCCACTTGGTGGATTATTCCACCTACTAGAATAACTCTCCTATAGATATTTTTGGAATCTGGGTAACTTTCCCTCTTTCCTTGCTACATTTTGTCTCTTCTTGGTGTTATGAGCTCTCAAGCTCTCTTCTTGCTTTTTGCTAAGTTTGTTCTCAGGGCTTGTATCTTTGAAAATTAATGGTTATTCCATTACCCTAAATTTAACATCCATAGGGACATCATTGGTCACTTGAACCACTTTGAACCTTGAACCTTTGAACCTCTCAGAGTGCATCGGTTCAATGGTTCAAAGTTCATCGGATCGACGGTTCAATATTTTACAAAAAGCTATGTTTGCTTAGTCTTCTTTAGGGGTTCAATGTATCATTGAACCAATTATTTGACCATTTTTCTAAAATATTCCACTTGAAACATCTTCTGGAATCTTCCACTTGAACTTCAAACTTTGAACTCATTGAACTTGTTGAAGCATTGAACTCTTTTGAACCTCTAAAGCCTTTGAACTCGTTGAACCTTTGAACTCATTGAACTTATTGAAGTGGGGTTCAAATGGCTCATCGGTTCAATGGTTCATCATTTTAGCAACTCATTCCATACTATCAAACTTTGCCATTGAATCTTTGAACCCTTTGAACTCTTTGAACTCTTTGAAGTGGAGTTCAATGGTTCAACGATTTAATGGTTCATTCCTTACAATTTTTTCATGAAATGCCTCAAGTGTTTTTTAAACTTCTCCTTGTGAAAAACCACATATTGAACCTATGATTTCCTTAGCTGAAAAGGCTTGTGCAACTAAAAAAATTGACTACTTAGAACATTTTTTAGAAAGGAAGAGACCCTTTTGGTTTGCAGGACCAAAATGATCGACTGGTTGTCCACAAAAACAAGTGACAGATTTTGGGAACAACAATATCTACTATGCATTACTTTACACACTTCTGATCAAACCCCTATGAGGGAGTTACAGAGCTTCCTTGATTATTTATCCTTGACCTAGCACACCAAACCTCTGACTAGATCCACCCAAACCATACTCTCTCTCTCTCTCTCTCATAACTCTCCCCAAACTCCTAAACCTAATAAAAATCATTTTCTAGACCCAAAAAATCCTTTTGCAAGCTCTTAGGAAAATATTGCCCCTACCAACCTCAGTAGCCTAACTGAGATTAGTCACCTTTGCTATCAACCTCGATAGTATAACTGATATTGGTCACTCCCCTACTAATGTTGGTGAACTTTTTCTATTGACATCAATCAAAAGATTGACGTTGGTGATTGTGTAATTTTCATCTGCTAAAAATAAGGTGTTGAAATAACCCACTTACCTACACTCAAACTATTTATTCTATCATTGATATAAGGTAGTAAGACTATTTATTATTCCTCTTGCATGGTATTGACATGAGCTCAAGCCAAAATTATTGCCAATTATGCAATCCAACAACTAATTCACCTTCCCCTCTCACTTTTTATTTTGTCATGGATCATACTTCAGATACAGAGCATACTTCCAGCCCCAACCAAATTCCCATTGTGCCTAAGGGAGATCAAGATTTTGCTAAATTTCTTGATTTCAATGTGGCATCCCTTCAACATTACCTTACTATGAGCCAAACTTGTAAATATTTGGGTGACCCAATCTATGGTATACATGGAGACAACTTTAGTTTTAATTACCTCCACTTTTTTCCCCATGGTGATCCAAACCACCACTTTGATGAGTAACCCAATTATAAACAATGTCCAAAGTTTATCATTACCATCTTCCCAATTCCACCTAACCTCATTAAGATGCTGATGGACAAGATGTTTAATCTAGAGACATTTATTTCTGGTTCAAAGAATGTGTTATCTTATGATCAGATATGTAATGAACCCATCCATCCTTCTGTGCCTATTCACCCTTATCCAAGCCAATGAGAACTCCCTAAATTTACTCTTTTCTAGAGTAAAGAGGACCCACAATAACAATTGTGACCATTTAGACATGCTTGTTATTTAATAGGTCAGGATGATGTGTTACTACTTCATACTTTCCCTATGTCTCTTTTAGGCACTGCCTTGGATTTGTATAGCGCTATACCTCAGCACTCCCTTTTCTCATTTACCCAACTTGCACAACTATTCCTAGATGATTTATCTATTAACATATCTAAAAAGGTTTCTATAACAAACCCTTATTCTATTAGACAATTTGATGATGACTCTATTACAAATTTTTTCGCTCACTAGAGAAGCTTGATCAATCAACTCTCCTTATCCTTACCCCAACCTGAGCTTATTGAGATCTTCTCAAGGGATGTGCTAATCACATCTCATCCACACTTTGAGTAAAAACTTTTATCACATTTGATGAGGCCTTTACAATGGCACAAAAATTAGAGCTTCATGTTATAGATGAAGGCAAAGTCAAGTTGCACAATAAGAATCCCAATTCCAAATCAAATGAATCCTCCTCTAAAAATTATTCTAACCAAAAAGCTAAAGGCTCCACTAATGAGATGGTCATTAATTTAACCTCTTCCACAACCACAAACCAAAAATTCCTTGACTTCCCAAAATCTAACCAAGCAATTCAAACAACGGTATAAACAAAGACAATACACTCCCATTGGGGAGTCATATACATATATTTTGGAGAAACTATTGCAACAAGGTGTCATAACCCTTCCTCAGATCAAACCTACTATACAGGTTGACCCCTCCCATCTTATTCCAACTTGGTATAAAGAAGATGAGTTTTGTGGTTACCATCGAGTTAAAGGCCACAACTCTAATAATTATAAGACATTCAAGAACATTGTTCAAGATATGCTTGATAGGGGTGATCTCATCTTAGATAATCCTAACGCACCCCCTAATCAAAGTATGGATGTGTTCAAACACCATTTTCCTAACCATTCACCCAATCAAAATATTGTCTAGACCATAACTAACTCGGGTAATCATAATATCCATGTGATTAATATGGTTTTTCCTTTATCTTTAGTTCAACCTTCCCCTCAACAGGAGACACCCATTTCATCGATCCTCCCCCACATTTAGTGGCATTGGTTTTGCCCATTATTCCTCTTCAATATAACCTATTTCACCCATTCCACTCCCTTGTGTGGAAGAGCCTCCTTTACCACTCTTTTTTTCCATATGAGGAGCTTGTAATACCAATTCCTTTTGCACCAATATTACCTATCCTCTTACCACTTAAAGACCACACCCTACCCATTCCTCAACCACATATTGAAGGGCACATCATTCCTATATTATACCCCCTTGAAGAATCTTCACCTACCTCTCCTCCACCTATAGAAAGTAGTACCCCATCCACTCCACCTTTGCACTTAGAGGAGTAAGTATTATCTACTCCCATAATAGATGAGAGACCTATTGTGCCTACTCCAATTGTTCCACTCTTACCCCTTATTTTACCTATGGAGGATCATAGTTTACCTATACCTCACCCACATGTTGAGGGATCTATAATACCTATGCTTTACCCTCTTGAGGAACCTTCTTCACCTACCTCTCCTCCACCCATGGCAGAGCATGTTTGTTCTCTCGTCTCTATCAAAGAGGACCCCATTGTGGTTCTTTATCATCTTTGACCCAAAGTAGTAGAAATAAATAATTTACCTCTTTTCCAAACACCTCATCCTTTTAAATACACAACCGTAATACCTACAATAGCTTCATCTAAACCTTTCTCACATTTGGTGAAAAGTCTAGAATTTCTTGACTCCATGAAGCTAGATCATGCGACATTTTGGGACTGGCTAAAAACTCCTTACCCAACACAATGAATGCCAACATTTACCACCAACCCTCTCACTACCCTTTACCCCAAAGTCTTTGACAAAGAAAGAGATTCTTCACCAAAAGCACCTAAAGTTCAGCCATCTATGTCAAAACTCTCACCCTCACAGGAATTTGCCACATTAAAATAGATTAAGTTCTTAGGCGTATGCCCTATCTATAATTTAATTCATCCATAGGTGAAATTAGATTTAACTCTTCAACCATAAGTTGGAGTTTTGTGACTTGAATTATAGAAAATTTTCAAGCTTCCTAGATCTCATTTATCCTTTCTTCAACCCTCAACTTTACCATCTATTTTAGGACCACACCCCTCTACTTTAGTTAGAATATTTCTGACCCAAGCAAAACAAAAGGTTAATTTACCTCCACTCGTGACTTTGCCATATGATAGACCTTTCACATCTGACACTAATAAAGTAATAACAAAACACATAACTCTACTATTACCAAACAAAATACCATGTAAAATTACCTTTTCAACACCAAAACATAAGAAGGTGTCCACTCCTACTAGCACAACAAGTACAAGACCACTTGCAGGCTCACATAGATTTTTCCTACATCAATTATTGCAATCTTACATAATAAATATTCCTCCCATTAAGCCTTATTGTCCTCTTGGAATGAATCTGTCTTAGTTTAATGATACACAAGTGTATTTATATCATCATCACTAGGACACAATATTGAGATTTGTAAAGCCCTCACAATAGTCATTCGATAACACTTCAATGTCAATACTCTCTTTGATGATACTCCCATTAACCTTCATTTTATTCCACCTTTGGCATCCACAGTGCCTCCTACTATTCCACCTAAATTCAAACCCATAGATGTGGTCATAACCCCTTTACCACCTCCTTCACCTACATTTTAGATCAACACAATTAATGTGGCCACACAGTCACAAAACCAAAAAGATAAAGCTAAGGAAAAGGTCACTGCTCCTTAGCCTCATCCCTTCACCAAAGACACTCCTCCTCCTAATCCTAATATTTCCATCTTTGGCATTCTTAAAATAACATCTTCAGATGTTATTCAAAGCTTAATGGTGAAATAGCTTCACCAAACTCCTATGAAAATGTCTTTATATGAGTTAATCCAAAATTGATCCCAACAATGTCAATATTCTATTAGTGCCTTACATGTGATTGAGCTATAATCTGATGATCCCCAACCTCTTGTAGCTTTGGTTAGCTCCCTTAATTCCATCTCCTTGATTTCTTTCAGTGATTCATAAATTCCACTTCAACACCTTGAAGATCAAGATTCTACCCTTTTTATTACTACATATATTGATCAAAATCATGTCAAGAGAGTCATAATTGATGGGGGAGCTAGTATTAATATTATTTCCACCCATGCCTACAAATAGCTAGCCCTTCTTGACAATTGCATGTCTCAAACTGATGTGATACTTCACTCCTTTAATGATACCACAACTACTATGATGGGCACTATTATCTTACATATATGTGTAGGTCCCCACACTATTCTTGAGATCTTATATGTTGTGGAAGGAGAGTTTTAATATAACATACTACTTGGATGACCTTGGATACATTCTATGGAATGTGTACCCTCAACTTTGCATCACTATGTCAAGTTTGAACATGATAAATAAGTACATGTTATACTTGCCAACCCACCTCCATTTAAAACATGAAACATGACTTATAGTCCTAATTATGTTCTCATTCCATTGAAAACATCATCTTCCACACATGATACCTCTGAATCTTCCCCAAGATCCACTCCCCTAGGTTCATAGATACCAACAACACAAATTCTTGACAAGGATCCCATGGAGGAGACTTTTCAATGTTTGTCACTTGACAAATATCATTTATTGATGCTAGACATGTTTTATACTCCACAAGAGTATGGAAGGATTCACATGCACCCAACTTATGATCCTTGCATTGGTATGGTCATCCCTTATGGGCCCCTTAACCTTTGAACTAATTTCACATATGAGGGAATTGATCAAGCTCTCACTGTCAGCAATCCATCTTCTTCACCAAAATCATTTACCTATGACTTCTCTTTCCTAAGTAACCCTAAATTAGCTCACACCTATCTCTATTGGTGTGCCTAAAAAGGATTTAGTTTGGGTCGTTATGAACAAGGTGTCTATACACCTATTGAATATCCCACTAGCGTGACCATTGAAAATTCCAAATAGAGTCATGGAGTGGGGTGTGATGAACCAATTAAACTCATTAAAACTTCTCATGTGCCAATTATTGAAGAACCACTCTCTCCTTCTCCACCTTATTCTCTGCCATCACCTATCAAATCATAGGTATCTATACCTCCTATTTTTTTTCAATAAATGCCATCCATTTGGGGCCTCTCACTTATCGCCAGGGTAAGGAAATAAGGTCCCTTCCTCTCATTCATCTTGAAATAATTGATGAAGACTCTCCCACTATTAAAACTATCCAATGTCAAGATGATGATGTAATTCTCACATTTATGAGTGTGGATGATTCCTATATCCAATGATCATTGCCATCCAAAACACAAGCTATGTTAAATGAATCAACCATTAACATCAATTTGCCTTCTCATGATAACCCTCATGTCCTCAAGATTGGCCAATATTTGGATTCCTCTAAACAAGCTAATTATGCCACATTTCTTAATGTCCATAGCAAAGCCTTTGATTGGTCTTATAATGACATGCTCGGTATTGACCCCTCTATCGTCTCCCATAACATTGTCACCAATTGAGATGCTAAACTTGTTAAGTAAAATCTTTATAAGATGCATCCTTGTATTACTCTCCTTGTCAAAGAATAGATGCAATGCCTCCTTTCTATTAACTTTATCCAACCCATTGACTACTCATAATGGATTTTCAATATTGTTCCTATCATAAAAGCAACTGGGGGAATCAAGATTTACACCAATTTTCATGATTTAAACCCTGTTTATCTAAAAGATGACTTTTCATTGCTAAGTATCGACCAATTTGATCTAACAGGCAACCATGAGATGATATCACTTATGGATGGGTTCTTTGGATATAATCAAATCCTAATCACTCTTGAGGATCAACACAAGTCAACCTTCATTACCCCATGGGGAATTTTCTGCTATCGAGTCATGATTTTTGCCCTAAAGAACACTAGTGTGACCTACCAACAGGCTATGACCTACATCTTTCATGATCTCCTACACAAAATCATGGAAGATTATGTGGATAGCTTACTTTGTGAGTCTAAACTTCATCAAGACCACTTAATAGTTCTTAAAACCATATTTACTCATCTCTTCCAATATAACATTCAACTGAACCCAAATAAATGTGTCTTTGGAGTTCTTTTCGATAAAATTTTAAGTTTTTTCATTTCTCTCTATGGTATTGAGGTTGATCCTACTAAGGTTAGAGTAATCCTAGAGATACCTCTACCTACTAATATAAAATAATTCCATAGCCTATAAGGCAAACTTTAATCAATCTACTGATTCATTTCCCAGTTGTCAGATCATTGCCAACCCTTTCACCATCTCCTCAAAAAAGATCTCCTTCCATTGGAATATATATTGCCAAGAAGCTTTTGATGCACTTAAATAATACCTCCTTTCCCCATCATTTCTTATTCCACCTAAGTAAAATCAACCTTTCTACCTATACATCTCTGCAATACACCATTCTCTAGGTGTAATGATTACACATCGAGATGACCAACATCAAGAGCAAGCAGTTTACTACATAAGCCACACACTTATTGATTATGAGACTCAATGTAACCATACCAAAAAAAAATTCCTCGCATTGGTCTTTTCTACCTCCAAGATTTGTCATTATCTCCTAATCACAAAACCTATGTTGTCACCCATACTAATCACCTCAAATACATGTATTCTAAGCCATATCACAAACAATGTGTAGCTCAATGGCTCATGCTTCTTGCTAAATTCAACTTAAAATTCATTTAACAAAAGTCTATTAAGGGGTAAACAATAACTAACTAGTTAGCTACTGCCCCTTTACCTCATAATCAAACTTCAAACATCAAATTCTTTGACGAATCCATCACAATTCTTTTCACTGATGACATCTCCTATCAAACAATGATGTCCTTTGATGGATCCAAATGTCAACATGGTGGGGGTGCAGGGGTCATTCTTATTCCTCTAGATGGTGAGCCTATGCCTTTGTCATTTAAACTAGATTTTGAATGCACTAACAATATAGACAAATATGAGGCTTTGATTTTAGGACTTCAAATAGCTCTTTTCTTGGGTATCATATCCATAATTATTTTCGGTGATTCTTAGCTAGTGGTCAACTAGGTTAATGGTTCCTACCTATGTAAAAATGAAATTTTATAGTGGTATAGATGTCATGTAGATACTCTATTTGAATCATTTAACTCTTATCTCTTATAAACTATTCCTCGATCTACAAACAAGTTTGCTGACATGATGGCTTTACTTGATTCACACATACCCTCTTCATCCTCTTCTTCGAGAATCTATGTCACCATGCATCACTTAACATTACCCTCTATGTATCATCTAACATCTTCTTCATTAGAAATGTAGCATCCAACCCATATGACTTATGGTACAAGTAAATCATAGATTATCTCTCCTTCTTTATTACCCCTTCTGATCTCTCCAATAATGGGAGATGTGCCTTCATAAAACATGCCACTCATTACACTATGCTAGGGGGACTTCTCTACAAGTAAGGTTTTGATGGTCTTCTCCTTAGATGCCTCACTAGTATTGAGACTCCCTTTTCCATTAAAGAAGTCCATGATGGTATTTGTGGTGGGCATTTCAATGGTCACATATTTGCCAAGCGTATCCTTCAACTTGGATATTATTGGCTAACACTTCATCAAGACTATGTTGATTATGTTCAACATTGCATCAAGTTTCAACAACATGTTAACCTTCTTCACATTCCTAGTCATTCATTACAAGTCATTGAAGACTTTTGGCCCTTCTCTCAATAGGGCTTAGATGTAATCAAGGAGATTAACCCTTATTCATCACACTGTCATCATTCTATCATTACTGCCACTGAATACTTCACCAATTGGGTCGAGGCAATCCCTCTCATCACTACTAAAGCTGACAAAATTGTTGACTTCATCAACCATCACGTCATCTATCATTTTCATGTCCCTCATAAAATTATATTAGATAATGATAAATATTTTAAAAATAAGACTGTTCAAAGTCTTTGTGATATATTTGGAATCAAATTAAGCTTCTCATCACCATACTATCCATAAGTAAATGGATAGGCAAAAGCTTCTAGCAAAACATTGACCAAAATTCTCATGAAGGTAGTCAATGATATGGGCAAGGATTGGCACACACACATTCCTTTTGATTTATGGGCTTACCACACTAGCATTTGAACCCCTATGGGTGCTATGCTTTTTTCCTTGGTATATGAGAAGGAGGCTATTATACCTCTTGAAGTCTAGATTCCTTCTCTTTATATTTATCTAGAAGACATACTTACTAAAGATGAATTTTGCCAAGAACATTTGGCTCAACTTGAATTGCTTGATGAGTGTCATCTCATAGCCCTCAACTACCTCCAAATCTATCAAAAGTGTATCAAATGTGCTTATAACAAAAACCTGAAAGATCAAGATTTCAATATAGGAGATCTCATCTTAAAATAAAAACAGCATGTGATGAACATGGAGAAAAGCAAATGGGGTAAGTTTACCCCTAATTAGCTTGGACCTTATATCATAACTCACAAGTATGGCTTGGGAACTTATCACTTGTCATCTCTTTAAGGAAGGCCAAAAATTGAGCCTTTAAATGCCTTACACCTACAACCATTCTTTTTTTAAACAAGCATTGCTTCACCTCATGTTTAACTTGAGATCATCCCTTGAGCATCCCTATTACATTCATTTCCCTTCTTCATCACGCTTACTCCTATACACTTAGTTAACTTACATAGTGGTATGGTGTTTCCCTCAAAGTGGAAAACTCCTAAAGTCTCTATAGTCTTGTTCATGACTAAAAGTATTAAAAAAATGGGATATGTGAAAAAGTTATACAGTCTCAGGTCATGCTTCTCAACGTCAACTGCTCCCTTGAAGGAAAACTACGTAACTTCTCTTTGCTACTATCAATAGACTGATCCCTTGAAGGATATCTATTTAAACTTAAAAACAAATTCTTAGACCACTCCTTGAAGGATGGCTAAGCTCTGTTTTCAAAGGGAAATACAAATTAAAAAAGGCTTCTCACATTGATCAGCTTTATATGACTTTATCCTATATAAAATACCATTGTAGGCTTCTTGTATTGACCAACTTACACAAAATAAAAAAGCTTTAAGTCATGGACTTGCCTATATTAGCTCTCGAGTCACCCACACAAAGGGCATAACATCCCCACTTTGTAGGTTATGCTACCCAAACATTTCTGATCATTTTACCCTTTTCTTCCTCATCCTCTTTCAAGGGTCTATGAAGCTCACTTAACATAAGGTAAACATGACACTTCTCTAACAAACACAATGATTCAAAGATATAAGGCATGAAAGAGGCTCATTTTCCTGAGCCTAGTTATGTTCTGATTATGGTCTTTACTGGTGTAAGATCATTCTGCCTCTTTATTTTCCCATCCACATAACATGTCAATCTCTCTATTGAGATGAAGAAACAATGTCATACCAACATTATCAAAGCCTACTCAATTTATTCATTTTAAGCATACACCATCACAAAATATGGAAAAATGCTAAGATTAAACTACCAAACCAACTATGCATATACCATCACATATATGGGAAAGGCTAGTCTAACTCAACTAACATGATCAACATACATAAAATTAATTTAGCATAAAATTATCATCTAAATAATTATCATCTATACCATCATCATCTACATCAATATACTCATCAAAATCACAAATAAATAAACATCTCATATATATGTGCTTATAATACATGCCCATGACTACATCATCATAATATACTCTCTCTCTCAAAATATACATCTCACATCTTCGGCTCACAGGCCAATATACATATAACATATATAACTAAAAAGGCAAAATATGACACTCAAGGTCCTCGAGGCTCTCCATGTGGTCATGAGGAAGTAGTGTCATCACCACTCTCTACCTATCTGTGTCTATGTGAGCTAAAAGCCATGGCACATGACATAAACCTCTCTTGCTCTTTAAACTCTAAATATCTTTGAATCTATGAAAACTCCTTAATGGCCCTCTCATAATATGGAATCTCATCCAAGATGATCATATACCTCACTAGAGACATGGTCTGCAGTGGTCTCATAACACCTACTGATGGCCCAGCCGGTACTAGTCCCAGTGGTGGTGGTGGAGGAAGAGCATCCTTGCCTACTACTCTTAGACTATCCCTCTTTACTATCACTACAATCACATAACCTTATAAGACTCTAACTTGGCCCTGTAGTACTATAACCTATTCCTATAGTGCCCCAACTTGGCCCTATAATGTCACAACCTACCACTATAAGGTTGATATTTGTGCCTTTGTTGTATCTTTAGCCTACATTGCTACATCTTAGGACTGTACCATTGCATCCATCTCTCTCACCAACCCCTATAAATCTAGTGGTGGCCTCCTAACCTCCACCATAAGATGTAAACCTACCCACCAATATGTATATGTCACTGTGCATCTTGGATATCCAACACTTGGCCCTACTAATAGCTCCTCAAAATCTAGCCCATTTGTCTCTTGGGGAAATGGTAGGGGTGCCTCTATTTCATCCCTCTTATACCAAGGGAAGGCAGGTGGAATATCTTGTAGAATATTGAACTACCTTCTATCCCGTGTCACAAAAACCATCTCTAACTCACCAACTCATCTCTCCTTGACCCATAGTGAGCTCTATAAACCAACAAGCTATTGTGCATGTTCTCTAAAAATTAGGTATGTTAGGTAGGGTCTCCAAAAATTATCTATAGGGATCAAAACCTCAATCATGCACCAATAATAGGCAATTTCCTGCACTACACCATCCACTTGGGTTTATGCCATGCCCTCTCTCCATCATCAAAAACTAGACCTAGGGCTAGCTAAGATCATCGTGAGTAACACCAATGGTCATGTCACCATGATGTGTTCATATGCCCAATAGTGTAGTAGATTGCTAACACAAATTTTATCATCATCATAGTCTCAAACCCCATATCTCTCTATATAATTATGCTATAAATATTATACCCCATGAAAAAATAGTCTATTTCTCAACCATCTATGCAAGTACACCTATCAATGCAATCAAAAATATGCCACCATCTACATTTGGTAATGTATACATTGTGATCCTGATCATCATTAGGATGCTTAATTGATGCTACTCCTCATCGGCCATATACAGTGGCTCATAGGTGAAACTTGTAGAATGATAATTCACCTCACTCACATGCTCAACATACAATGCCACCATGTGGATATCATGCTCCTCTCTTGATCATACGAAGATCTCCTCACCCTAGAGTGGTAGTCATAAAATCCTATAGACATCCTCCTGAGTCACTGTCAACTCTCTAGTTGACAGATGGAAGCTGTTGATGGTATGATCCCACCTCTCAATCAATGCTACCATAAGGGACACATCTCAGGTGACTCACCAATACTTTCACACTCCTCCTAACCCCATTATGTCCATGTGCTCCCACTCATCTAGATTGAAATCCTTATACATATCAAAAGCCTCGATAGATGATCTTGCAATGTCAGCTCCATCCTCACCTACATCCATACACACATAACTCAAGTCACGTACCTTTTAATATACTCTATCACCATCTTTTTTCCCTTATTTTTGGGATAACTACATTGGTCTAAGGCCATAAACTAGGTTATGTAGGTAGCACTCAGTTGACATGGGGTCTTCTAAGGTTAGCTTAGCCGTATACCCACTTAACTAACTACCTTACTCTTTTCTCTCTACCCTAGGCTTCCCTGCCTCTTCTCTCTCTCCACCCTAGGCCTACCTACCTATCACAACTCTAGGCCTCATGGCCTATATCCTTGAACCTTGAAGCTATGACATGTCTTTTAAGCCCTGGATCTCTTGACCTATCTCAACCTACCTTTTTAACCATTTCCCTTAACACACCTTTTAACCATACCTTAGATCTTTTTCCTAGGCTCTAGGAGAACTACATTGTCTTGAGGCCCTAAATCAGGCTATGTAGGTAGTACTCAGTCGACACGAGGTCTTCTAAGGCTAGCTCAACCATTAAAATAGTCTTCTACTTCCATTAGGAATCTAAACTAGGCATTTCTCATATATTTTTAGCTATTCATAGTCACCAATATTAGCATTAATACTAATGTCAGTGCTTTTTAGACCTAAGTATCAACTGACATCGGTAAGCACCTACTGACGGTGCTGTGTTGACTGACATTAGTGGACCTCACCGATGTCAGTGACTAGTTCAGCCCTAGGGATGAATGACCCAAACCCAAAACTACAAATTTAACCTAAAAACTTACCCCAAATTCCCCCAACTTATCCTAACCCTACCTTACCCTATTTCCTACCCCTCTACTAACATTTTCTATACCCCCACCTCTAAATTAGATTTAAAACTATAAATACTCAAATCAAATTTAAAAACAACTAGTAGAGACTCTTACCCCATCTCTCCATCTCCTCCTAGCTGGCACAACTAGCTCCTGTGGTGGTGCACCTCCTACTGGGACCCCTCCTTGCACTACCATCTTGGTCATTCTCATAGCTCTATTTTTTCCTCTCCAATCACAAAGTTTTAAATGAGTTTGATTAGCTACCAAACCCCTTTTTGTCAGGTTTGTTCAGCCACTAAAATCATCATTCTTGACCTAATCCACTAATGTTAGTGCTTACGCCTATGGACATTGACAATATTGACCTAATATGCTAATGTCGGCATTGTTTATTACCAATATCAACAATGTGATAGGCTTCGACACCATTGTAATAATGTTTTACCCAAAAAAGTAACCCTAACTTTTTAGACTTTACCACTAAGGCAACTGGAGATCACATATATCTCCCTAACCCTAATAAATGCCATTAGAAATCACTTAAATCTTCACCCATAATGGATTTTCTTAGAGATCACAAATATCTCCTCGCTCATTGACTCTTTTACACCAACCTTGCATTGCTTATCTTGAATGCTTATGTTATTCTACTATAGTTAGCTATTATACACATGCATGTATATTAGGTGTTATGGATGGCAATGAAGCCCATCCTATCACGTTCAACCCTTTTCTGTTTCCTAGGGGCACTTACCACCCTAGATATTTGGGACACATTGACCATTAGAGCTACAACTTTGATTGATTTGATCTATCAACTATCACTTACAAGCTATGCTTTGGCTATTTCTATCTGAGTCATCCTTAACCTTGCCTATTCTTGACTTTGTTAACTATAGCTCATAGTGGTATATGCATATGAAATGATACTCAATTCTCTACCACTCACCCAATTACCTTTCTATCAAACTAGTACCCAATTCCAGTTTTTCCTCCATTGATTCCCATTTTGAGGGGGGATACCTCATCCAATACTTGGAGCATCTAAATCCTATTTTTTTCTTGAAAACTTATCAGTACAAATTATAAGACAAAAAGGGGTAAATGTAGACACCAAAATTATATCACACACACATATGTAACTCCCTGTGTCGAAACCCCTTTTAGCCCATTTCTTAATAAATAACAATTAACCTCCCTAACCCATGATTTTACCCCTCACACATTTAATTAATTTAAAATAATTAATTAAGTTAATTAAAAACCTCTTTTTCCACCTTACTTGACCACCTCACCCTATGACTAATTATCACTTGTTGAGTCACCTCAAGACATGGTCCCCTCATCCTAACTACCTAAGAATTATTCTCACTTCCAAACTAAACTACTAATCAACTACCTCATTCTTAACCTCTTATTTTTATCATTTTGTAATACGTGCCACACTTGGCATGAAGAGCAATAGAAAATAGGCAAAAAATAGTAAGGTTTACCTATTCTAAGGTTACCGATGTTGGTCAACCCATCGCTAATGTCGATGGTATCATTGATGTCAGTGATATAAGCCAAACTCCAACTTGAAGTTTAGGTCAACATAAATCAAGAAAATTTATTCTTACTTGCATTCAAGCTCTCAGCATTCAACTTTCAACATCCTATCTTACTGTCATCTTGCATAAGTTAATCATGATCAAGAACTGAGCTCTTGAGGACCATCATCATCTGCTTGTTCTCTTCATTCAGGAACTCAAGTTTAGATTATCTGATAGGGACCATCAATCTGACACTTATCATTTAGTGACCACTATAGCTAAGTAGATCACTTATTATATAGGTGTTTTAAACATTTATTTTGCTATCACTTTATATCTACTATGCATTACTTTAGACACTCCTGACTTAACCCCTGTGAGGGAGTTACAAAGCTTCCTTGCTTATTTTTGCTTGACCTGACACACCAAACCTCTAACTAGATCCACCCAAACCACACACTCTCTCTCTCTCATAACTCTCCCCAAACTCTCAGACCTGACAAAAACCATTTCCTAGATGTAAAAAAGTCTTATTTAAGCTCCTAGGCAAATTTTCCCCTCTTGACCTCGACAACCTAACTTACATTGATCACGTTCATTACTGATCTCGATAGTATAAATGATACCAATCACTCCCCTATCAATGTCAATGACTATGGATTCCCTAACCTCTTCAAAACCTACCCAAATAACTTCTAAAATACAAAAAAAATACACCACTTGCACACTATCACTCTCTAATGCACTCATGTTACAAATAACGGTAATATTATCTCTCTTTCACTCTCTCTTTATCTCTCTTTTAGTTATTTATTACTCTTTTATATCTCAAAAGTGGATTGTCATCTCTAAGTGAGTTTCACACTTCCTAAAACAAGCGTGTAGCTTGGCAACCCACTCATTTATCTACTAACAAACATCTTGTGGTAGTGCTTTCTTACTTATAGGTAGTCCTCCCTAGCCAAAGAGGAGTGATCACAATGTCTGGATATAGTGTGCAAACTAATCTAGGGTCATTCTAATCACTTATCCCTATCATTCTTTTAAATTTTCATTTAGAATTGAAATAGACAAAATTTAGAGAAACAAAAGTTCAAAAAAATTTCAAAACTCAATTTCCTCCTTGCTTGTTAGACGTCTGTACGGATGAGTAGAATGCCCTATAAAACCCAAAAATTTGACAACTTAGAAGTAATTAGAGTTAACAACCCTGACAACTTACTTGAAGAAGTAGTCAAACTTTTGACCCCTGACTACTTGCATTTAAATCGATTGCAGTTGTCTAAAAGCCTAAAGTACACAATATTCGAAAGCCTAAGTTGCAATTATTCAAATGTTTGAAGTAACATCGATTGAAAAATCTAAGTTTTTTTTTGAAACCCTAGAGTAGAAGTGTTGCTGGAAAGCTTGAAGTAGTCATTATTAGAAATCTTGAGCAAGTAAAGCATGTTTGAAACCCCAGACAAGTAAAGCTCCTTCACAACCTCAATCAGGGAATGCGATGTCAAAACCCTGAGCAAATAAAGTAGTGTGGAAATGCTGAGTAGGTAAGATCAAGAAACCTGCATGATATCTAGGGGGCATCAAATCTCAAGAAAAAGGTAACAAAGAAATAGATTTAAGTTTTTGCCATTTTTAGATTTTTAGATGAGAGAACACAACTCTGAAAAAAATAATTTTTGGAAAGGGTCCAAGAATATGTGGAAGTAAGAACTTGTAAGTGCTATAACTTTCAATCCGTCACCATTGTTGCTTTTCCTCTGTATAATCACATTTTTGACGTCGAGGGCATGATTCCTCCCTACCTCTAAAATCATGTCAAATGACCTCAAATAAAAAATATGGTTACATATTCCTTTTGGGTTTTTTGAGATCTCAAATGGGTCTCTCTTAGATTTTTGGGAGGGTTCACAGATTTATGGACACTTTTTTGACCTAAGAGGTGTGATTCTTATCTACATCAAAACTCATGTCAAAAATCTACTAATGAAAAATATACCTGCACAATTTTTATGGGGTTTTTATGATCTAAAATGGGCCTCAGATTTTTGAGAAAGCTCACAGATTTTTTGAAACTCAAGTTTCCTCCTTGCCCATTAGACTTGTGTATGGATGAATAGAAGCCCTATGAAACCTAAAAAACTGGCAACTTGGTAGTAATCAAATTTCACAACCCTAGCAACTTTCTTGGATAAGTAATCTAACTTTTGACCCCTAACTAGTTTTACGTAAATCAGTTTTAGTTATCCAAAAGTTTGAAGTAGAAGCTATTCAAAAGCTTGAGTTATAGTTGTTCGAAAGCCCAAAGTAGTAGTGGTTAGAAAGCTTGAGCAAGTAAAGCATGTTTGAAACCCCAGGAAAGTAAAGCTCCTTCACAACCCTGATCAGTGAATGTAGCATCAAAATCCTAAAAAAGTAAAGTAGTGTGCAAAACCTAAGTAAGTAAGCTCAAGAAACCCATGTGACATCCATGGGGGCATCAAATCTCAGGGGGAAACATAACAAAGAAATAAATATAGGTTTTTGCCATTTTTGGATTTTTGGATGAGAAAACACAACTCTGAAAAAAAATATTTTTTAAAAGGGTCCAGGAATATGGGGGGTAAGAACTTGTAAGTTTTATAACTTTCAATCCATTGCCATTACTATTTTTTCCTCTGTATGACCACATTTTTAATTTTGAGGACGTGATTCCTCCCTTCCTCAAAAATCATGTCAAATGACCTCACATAAAAATCTGGTTGCATATTCCTTCTGAGTTTTTTAAGATCTCAAATGGGTCTCTCTTAGATTCTTGGGAGGGTTCACAAATTTATGGCCATTTTTGACCTCAGATGCATGATTCATCTTTGCCTTGAAACTCATGTCAAAAAGTCACCGATGAAAAATCTACTTGCATATTTTTTGAGATCTAAAATAGGCCTCTCTTATATTTTTGAGAAAGTTCACAGCTTTTTTGAAACTCATGTTTCCTCTTTACCCGTTAGATGTCTATACGGATTAGTAGAAGGCCCTACGAAACCCAAAAATTTGGCAACTTAAAAGTAATCGAAGTTCACAACCCTAATAACTTACTTGGAAAAGTATTCAAACTTTTGACCCCTGACTACTTGCATGTAAATTGGTTGTAGTTGTTTAAAAAATAGAAGAAGACACTGTTCAAAATCCCAAGTTGTACTTGTTCAAAAGTCTGAAGTAGCAATGGTTAAAAAACTTGAGTTGTAATTATTTGAAACCCTGGAGTAGAAGTGTTGCTAGAAAGCCTGAAGTAACTACTGTTGGAAAGCTTGAGTCAGTAAAGCATGTTTGAAACCTCGGGCAAGTAAAGTTACTTCGTAACCCTGATCAGGGAATGTAATGTCAGAACCCTGAGCAAGCAAAGTAGTGTGGAAAAGTCAAGTAGGTAAGCTCGAGAAACCCACGTGACATCCAGGGGGTATCAAATCTTAGGGGAAAGGTAACAAAGAAATAGATTTAGGTTTTTGCCATTTTTGGATAAGAGAACACAAATCTAAAAATAATTTCCATTTTTGGAAAGGTCTAGGAATATGTGGGAGTAAGAACTTGTAAGTGCTATAACTTTCAATCTATCATCATTGCTATTTTTTCTTCTATACCATTGCATTTTTAACCTTAAGGGCCTAATTTCTCCCTACCTAAAAAAACACATCAAATGACCTTAGATAAAAAAATCTATTTGCATATTCCTTATGGGTTTTTTGAGATCTCAAACGGGTCTCTCTTAGATTTTTGGGAAGGTTAATAGTTTTATGGCCACTTTTTTGACCTTGAAGGTGTTATTCCTCTTTGCCTCGAAACTCATGTAAAAAATCCATTGATGAAAAATCTGTCTGCATTTTTTTTGGGTTTTTTGAGATCTAAAATGAACCTTTCCTAAATTTTTGATAAATTTCACATATTTTTTGAAACTCAAGTTTCCTTCTTACCCGTTAGACATCTGTACAAACTAGTAGAAGGCCCTGTGAAACTTGAAAATCTAGCCACTTGGAAGTAATCAGAGTTCACAACCCTGATAACTTTCTTGGATAAGTAGTTAAACTTTTGACCTCTGATTACTTGCACATAAATCGGTTGTAGTTATCTGAAAGCTTGAATTAGAAGCTATTTGAAACCTTGAATTGTAGTTGTTTAAAAGTCTAAAGCAGCAATGATTAGAAAATCCAAGTTCCAATTATTTAAAACCCTAGGGTAGAAGTGTTACTGGAAAGTCTGAAGTAGCTACTATTGGAAAACCCAAGTAAAGCATGTTCTAAACTCTAGGCAATTAAAGCTCATTTGTAACCTTGATTAGGGAATTCAGCATCAGAACCCCGAGCAAGTAAAGCCATGTGGAAAACCTAAGTAATTAAGCTCAATAAACCCACATGATGTCTAAGGGGATGCTAAATCTTAGGGGAAAGGTAACGAAGAAATAAATTTAGGTTTTTGTCATTTTTGTATTTTTAGATGAGAAAACACAACTCTAAAAAAAAGAATTATTTTTGAAAAAAGTCTAGGAATATGTGGGAGTAAGAACTTGTAAGTGCTATAAATTTCAATCCATCATCATTTCTATTTTTGCCTCTATACGACCATGTTTCTGACCCAAGGACATGATTCCTTTTTGCCTCAAAAATCATGTCAAATAACCTCAGATCAAAAATATAGTTGCATTTTCCTTCTGGGTTTTTCGAGATCTCAAATAGGTCTCTCTTAGATTTTTGAGAGGGTTCACAGATTTATGGCTGCTTTTTTAACCTTAGAGGTGTGATTCCTCTGTGTCAAAACTCGTATAAAAATTCCACTGATGAAAAATCTGCCTACATATTTTTTGTGAATTTTTTGAGATCTAAAATGGGCCTCTCTTAAAATTTTGAGAAAGTTCATGAATTTTTTGAAACTCAAGTTTCCTCCTTGCCCGTTAGACGTCTATACAAATGAGAAGAAGGGCTTGTGAAACCCAAAAATATGATAAATTATAATTAATCATAGTTCACAGCCCTAGAATCTTTCTTGGAGAAGGAGTTGGAATTTTGACTTCTGACTAATTTCTCATAAATCAGTTGTAGTTATCTGAAATCCCAAAGTAGATCTTGTTTGAAATCTTGAGTTGTAGTTTTTCGAAAGCTCGAAGTAGCAACAGTTGGAAAACCTGAGTTGTGGTTGTTTGAAACCCTAGAGAATAAGTGTTTATAGAAATCCCAAAATAGCCAATGTTGGAAATCTCAAGAAAGTAAAGCATGTTTGAAACCTTGGGAAAGTAAAGCACCTTCAAAACCCCGATCAAGGAATGTGGCGTCGAAATGCCAAGCAAGTAAAGCAGTGTGAAAAACTTGAGAAATTAAGCTCAAGAAACCCATGTGACATCTAGGGGGGTGTCAAATGTTAGGGGAAAAGTAATGGAGAAATGGATTTAGGTTTTTTCCATTTTTGGATAGACAAGTTGATGAAGAAATAGTGAGTAAGCTCATATTAGTGTGTGAATACTAGTGCGAAAAGCCCCTAGTGCATAGACAAGTTGATTACGTCAATCATCATTAAATTTGGTAACTAGTTTACTTAGGATACTATTAATTATATTGTTTATATCTTATTCTTGACCATTACCCTATGCGTAGTATGGAGTAGAGAACGTGTGTCAGATCTTATCTTTAGCACAAAAATTCTTCATTATTTTATTCTTAAAATAGGTTATGTTATCTATAATGATGGACATTATTAGGCCAAAATGGGAAATGATGTTCATCATGAGAAAATGACGTATATATTTTCATTTTTTGTATTGTAATGGGATGTCTTCCTGATCTGGGCAATAATTCCGGTGACAATTCAGGTGATAGTTCCACCCCAATTGATGACAGAACTTCTGGGAGCCATAACTTTTGCACCGTAGCTCCAATTGACTCACCGTTTGAATCATTGGAAAGATTAGAATGATTAAAATGTTGTGAGATGGCATGAATATTATATTTATGAATTATTACCCCTAAAAACCCAATAGAAGTGCCCCAAATTTCAATTTTAGTAGTGCAGTCTAAAAATAGTAAGTTTCTAAAAATAGTAATTCCTTAAATTTTGTATTGTTTTAAATCTTAGAAGTCAAACCACTTAATCTCCATAGATATTGGTGACCTTCCACATCCTCCCCATGCTTTCTAAATGTGTATAAATTAAGAGGTAACCTGAAATGTGAAGATAGACATCTCTTCCCAGAGATAAGCATATAATTGTATTGCGATATTGAGTAATACTACATCACTTCTTAGAGAATTCATTGTTAATGTGTTATTTCTATGTTCTTGAAATATTTATCAACCATAAATTTTGATTTTTTTATCACTTCCACCCACTTAATAAAGTATTATGTAGCTGTAATGATAAATTAACATCCCCCTAATGATTTTTGATTGATTTTTCCAATTAGAGCAAATCCCCATATCATGAATGGTCATGGAGAGATAATAGGTTGTAATTTTTGTGAAGAAACATGGTGCATATTTCATATTCTTAACATTCTATTTCCATTGTGGGCCAATAATATCCTTGTCCAAGTAATTTGTGTAAAATTGATTTCTTGCTAAAATGGCCACCACATTCGTTGTCATGTGCTTAGCTGATGGATAACTTATCTTCATCATATGTAAAACATCAGAGTAAGTGTCCATAAAACTATCATTTAAATAAGTCCCACCAATGATGATGTAATCATGTACATTTCTCTATAATTTTTGCTTATCATTCTTGGTGAAAGTATTTGGCATGATAGATTTGTGTAAAAAATTATAAATATCAAAAAACCATTCTGATGCTAGTGTATTGTGTATGGTGGATAAAACTAATAGGGATATGATATCAGCATGTGATACTTATGGTTACTATAGTCATTTAATAATGAATATGACTTACTCATCATTGATGTCAATTGGGATCAATGATGTCACACTTGCCATTACATCAATGTGGCAATTGTCTTTTTGAGGAATATTTTTTATAGAGAAGTATTCAAATTGAGAAGTATACAACAAATCATACTATTTTATGTAAATAAGAATTATTACTTGGTTTGTTATACATATGTGACTTGATTACCAACCAACTATGAATCCACATAGACCTTAATAGATTTTACTTGGAGAGGCTGAGCTGCATAGAGTCTAAGTATAAGTGCCTCATATTTTATGATATTGTTTTTGCATGAGAAATTGAATTGATATGTAAGTGGCACTATTTGACCTAGTGGAGTGATAAAGACAATTCCATCTTTGATTCCTGATGCACATCTAGAACCATCAAAGAACATCGTCCATGTGTCGAAACTATGTTATAAGCTATGAAATCATCTCAAATTATCGTTAATAGGATCAATATGTAATAGTGGTGGTGATGCTAATTGGTTTGTAATTATTTGTCCCTTTATTTTTATAACATGACTTTTAGATCAAAATTTATGAGTAACATTACCCATTTGGAAATATGCCCAGAGAGGTGCAATTTTGACATAAGAAATTTTAAAGGATCTACTTTTGTAATAACCTGTGTCTCATAATTTATCATATCGTACTAGAGCTTTTGTGTAGTGAATACGATTTTCAAACATATTTTTTACATTTTGGAATAATGTGTGTGAATGTTGTAGTAGATATATCACTTTTTATGTTGGTCATCATGTTGTGCCAAGAGTGCACTGAGTGTATGATCGGTTGTAAAAATGTAAATGAGAATTGGCCTATCAGGCATGGGTGGTACCAAGCTAGGTGGATTCAACAAATATTATTTGAGTGTATTAAAGCTTTATTGACATGCAATATCCCTTTAAAATTTTATATCTTTCTTAAGTAATCTTGTGAATGACTAATTCTTATCTACTAATTGTACTACAAAGTGATGTATAGTTTGTATTTTACCATGTAAAGATCAAATTTGTTCCAAGTTTGTAGGAGCATACATATCCATTATAGCTTTGAATTTTTTGGGATATACCTTGATGTTGTATTGGGATATTATGACAACAAATAATTTATCAGATGTGAAACCAAAGATGCATTTCTTGGGATTTGGTTGTACATTATATTATCTCAAACTTTCAAAAATCTATCATAAATCCATTGCATGATGTTGTTGCTCTTTTGATTTAGATAATTATTCATCAACATAATTTTCAAGTGTTTTATGAATTAGATCATGAAAAATGTGGGTCATAGTTCGTTGGTATGTTGATCCAGCATTCTTTAATCCAAAAGGCATGACTATATAGATAAAGGTACCCCAAGGTGTGATAAAATAATGTTTTCTCTCGATCCTCATTGACTATCTTGATTTGATTATAACCAGTAAAGCCATCCATGAAAAAATAACATTTTATAACCTAATGTGGAGTCTTTTATCATATCAATTTTAGGTAGGTGAGGTTATCCTTATCACATATTTACTTAAATCTCTAGAGTCAAAACAACATTAAATTTGGCTAATAGGCTTAACAACTAGTACAATGTTGGGTACCCACTTGGGGTGAGCCAATGGTCAAATGAAACCTACATCAAGAAGATGTTGGATCTCATATTTTACTAATAGAGCCACCTTAGCATCAATTTTTTTGAATATTTTATTTAACTGGATTTGCATTTGGATAGAGTGTAATCTTGTGTACTAAGATTGAAAGATCGATGCCTGACATATATAAATAGGACTATGCAAAAATTTCATGGAAGTCCTTTAAAATTAGTCAAATATCTACATATTCTTCTCTATGAAGGGTGGTATATAATAATATTATGCGAGGATCAGTGTCCACATAATAATTTAATTCAATTATTTCTTCGTTAAGTAATGTATATTGATCAACATTGTAAGGTGTTATAGGTAGGGTATCATATGTATCAGTTGGGATATTATCTAGAATATTGTAACTCTCACCAAAGTATGTATGGGAATTCATGGAATGAGGAAACCTATTATTATGATATAAGGAAGTGAGATCCTCATATGACCATAAGAATTGTAGGAAAGCTTCATTATTGGTGAATTCATTAAAAGTGAGTAAATCTAGAGAAATGATAATGGTCGGGGTACACAACTAAGAGTGCAGAGATATGATTTACCATATTATTTTTCCATGGAATAGGTGGACAAAACAATATATGCTAGTAATCATGGTGGGAAGACTTAGCATTAGATATGGTATCCTTATGTTCGAGTCCTCACCTACCCTTTTGATCAAATGCCTCAATAGGATCAAGAATTCCTTGTTCATGTTTTCTAAGGCCCTATCTTATGTATCCCATTATTTTGAAATATTTTATTGTAAAAATATAAGTAAACTCATTATCATGTATGATCTAGGTATCTGTGGGAGTCATATGTGAACTTTGAATAATAAATTATCTAGGTACTACAAAAAATTCCATGTGAGGAATATAGTTGTGTGTAGGCTCTGTATTCTAACAATATTTAAATGGTTCCTGATCCATAGGACATGTCTATATAGCCTTTGTAAATTAAATTTAAACATGCATGTAAAGTTGAAGGGACTACGTGCATATCATGAATCTAAGGTCTCCCAATAAAATATATTATATTAAGATCATTAGGCATAACTTGACATGTTGTAGGTAGAGTTCTAGGTCCTAATGTAATATTTAATGTTATCTGACCCAAAACTTTGCATGGAATATCATCAAATCGTTAGATGTTCATATCAGAATGATCCAAATCCTTAGTATGTATATTAATAAGTCATATAAAAGAGATATTACAAATGTTTAACCTTGATTTATTATCAAATAATTCTCATTTGACACCGACATCATTAATTCATAATTAGATGTAAAGAGTTATATGTTGATATATGATGTGCTTAGGTGAAAGATCTTATTTTTCAAAGGAAATATACTCTTTATTACATTTCATAATATTGATTATAGAAGCAACATAAGCTTGCTTTTCTATGCTTAGTACCCTAGTGTCATAGAGTGTTGCGTACAAGACATCTTCGCATTTGTCAAAATGTTACAGAGGCTCTAAAATGAAAATTGTAACTATAGGGAAACTAATTTGATCAAAAAAGCTATAGAAATGGGTTTTACTAACCTATTATTATTTGGGACCCCTCATGGACATCATAGCATGGACCACAAGGTCTACTATGAGCATAGAACTTGTAGTAGGAGCCAGATAGTATCTAAATGGGTAGGGTCAATAAATAAGAGGGATAAGTGAAACCACTAATGTTCTCTTATGTCTATTAATGTTAGGTAAGGAATCAAAGTGAACCATAGAAAAAATACATCTAAAGAATATTTGTTAATTTTAGGTGTTGAGCTTTCATTATCTCATACATTATGTCCTCTATGTGTGTAATGATTGAATATTTGTTGATTGAATTACACATAAGAGAATAGTAACATGCTAGAGAGATTATGAAACTTTGCATAAGAAAGTAATAAATAACATCTATCATTATTATCATTTTTAGAACAAATAAAAATTATAATATATAGGGATATGAAATTTGAGTATGAGGTCTTTTAGAAGGCTAGAAACATAAACCCTAATGATGGGCTAGGGCTAAGGAAGTAATTGAAGGAAGTCAAGTTCACCAAATAATTTAACTACTTTGGGTATTAATGTAAAGCCCTAAGCAGATAATAAATGAGTACATGAATCAAGGAATAAAATACTACAACATCAATAGCCACTAATTCGTAGAAATATTGATTTATTTGTTTACCCTCTAGATAATAATGAATTACAAAAGAGGAACTTAACTAGAAAATGTGACTCAAATAGACAAGTGTCAAGATGGAAAGTGATGTAAGAACAGGACAATGTATCGTCAGCTAGAAATAGGGGTCAGAACCCTCCTTGGATAGTAATGTGTCCCTCTTTGCCAATAACGTATTGTGCTAATGAACTTTTGTGTTGCACTATTGACCTTGTGTAGGTGAAATAGTGAAAATTATGGTAGACTATCTCTCTATTGTATAAAGTTTGTGCTTGTGTGATCGAGATTTGGATCATCATATGTGTTCATTTTGACTAATTTCAATAGAGAACCTAGGCCTCCATGATTTCTAGGGTTTTGACAAACACAAGGATAAGAAGAGTGACATTATTAGGGTAGGTTACATGTGACCTCAACACTCCATGTACTGTGTGTTGCCTACATACCAATACCTCAAAAGGGGATCAATCCCAATGTAGTTCTCCCAATCTAAGTGTTGGTTTAAGTGAGAGCGATGTTAGTATGCATGAGTATGAATGCCACTTTGAATGCTTTGAGTGTGACTTAAAATTATAAATCTACGTAAACTAAGCTCTCAGTTACTATAGATGGATGTATGCATAAATAGGGGTGAATAGGGATCAATGACTTTAATTTACACAATTATTTTTGAGCTTGTTCGTGATAATTTCCATCTAAGGGATGAATGAATAAGAGTGGTCTTTATATAGTGTTTTAATTCTATTCAAGACATGAAATGATTCTAGGCAGACCCTAGGATCCTTCATGGAATCAAAAAATATTTATGGATCTTGGGGGGAGGACATAATAACATTAGCCCCAAAAACAAACAATGCACTAACAACAATAGTCCTAGTCTCAACCATAGCAACAACAAAAAGGGAAGTCCATGTAGTAGTCCCAATAGCTGTAGAAAAAGTGGAGGTCCCAACAATAGTCTCAAAATCATCAGCAATAGTAGGGGAGGACCCTGCAACAATCCACACAACATAAGAGTCATGTAGTGGGGAAGGTGATCCTTCCTATCATCAGAAGGAGGCCTAGAAGCATCTGATTCATACTCATTGACATCAATACCTACCATAAGGTGTTCTTGAATAGCATCCTTCCACCAAGATGAATCCTAAATAACCTTCAAGTGGGGGCATTTGGAAGCCAAATGGCCCGTATTAAATCAACTCCAACAACAAAATGGGATACCTTCATAATCCAAAGTCTAGTACCAAGAATGATCAACAACTTGTAACATAACCTCTACTGGGAGAGGCATAGACCAATCCAAATCCACTAAAATATGAGCATATGTGGTGTGAGAGAAGAAAGTAGTGGCCTGATCCACCATGATTAAATGACCCACCAAGTTTCCAATGCCTTTATAGCATGATTCACATCAAATATGAAGAGGCATATTTGGAAGATGAATCCAAATTGACAACCTATTGAAAGATTCAATGAGAGGGTTAAAGGTGGATACCTAGGGGTTTAACATAAGTGCATGATGCCCCTAAAACCAAGACTGACCATTAAAAATAGCTTTTTGATCAATGACTAAATCAAAACCAACTACAAAGAATCCTTTAGCACATGGGTATATTTATATTTTCCCCTCTATAAGGGGATGCCACTACTCAAAGATCTAGGTTTTTAGATCCTAGATTTGTGGCTAGAATCTATCAAATCTACATATCAATCCCTTTTGAGAAAAACATTCTTCAAATTTTTAAACTTCATCCCCTAAAATCACAATAGGAGGGGGTAGTGTATAAGGTTTCAACTTACCACTAGTCACAAGAGTAGAATGCGCAACCTTCTTTTGGGGAGATGAGACTCTAGCACGAACCACGCTAGCAAAAGAGTCAGGATCACTAGAGGAAGAACCCAAAATATAAGAATACACCACATCTATAGTACCAGACAACGTCCCAACAATGAATCCACTAGGCAATGCATTTTAAGCAGCAAAACCCCTTGATTCGAATGACACTCCAATAACAATGATAGACAACACATTAGGAGCCATAGAATAACCTACAGTAGGCTCAATAATAGCAAATCCAGGTGGCGTACTGGTAACTGAATCCTTTAAACCAAACATATGAGTGGGAAGAGGAATGGGAGAGGCCATTTAAATTTTATTGAATATGTATGTTGTAGATGTCAAAATCTTCATAATAAAACTTATGTTATTTTTATAAATTATATATTTTTATTATTTTTAAAAATTTAACATGACATCATTAAATTATAATAAAACTTATGTTATTTTTATAAATTATATATATTTTTTAATTTTTTAAAAAGTTAACAACCTTTTTTAAATTTAAGCCTTATAAGTAACATATATTAAGCATGCACAATATATATTACACGCTAACCACCACGTGGCCTTATTAAATTATAATAAGACTTATACCATTTTTATTAAATCAAAATTATCTACCTCTCGACTTCATCCTTGTAAATATCCTCCTTGCATACATATCGTTAAGCATGAGCGTAATCTTGAATAGACTACTGAAATGATCATTTTCATAAATGAAAACCCTCAACATAGGGGCAAGGATCCTACAATCATTTATAACCTCATGATGGGACCTCACATAGGATGTTTCTCTTCACCTACACATACCATTTCTACAAGATTTAGGGCAAGTTAATACACAACTTTTCCCCTTCCTTCTTCCACCATGCGTATTATAGTCACTACTATGGAAAGTATTTCCTCTAGTGAGCATACTCAAAGTGTTCATATTAATACTCATGTTAATGTTACCACTAGTGAAAACCAAGTTGCCTCTACTAGTCAATAAATTTTTAATGCTAAACAAATCTTGTTGCAAGCCATGAATCAAATGGATACACAAATCTCTTTACCTATAGGAAGGTTTCATATCCTTAAACAACATTTACAGTCTAACCTACGGATTTATATTGCATTGGTAGTGGAATGATTGCATGTTCTCAAAGTAGAAATGGTGTAATTATGTATGAAATAGTCTTGATGACCTTAGAGTAAAGGAGGGGTGAAACACAATGCTCAGGGATGAATGATAACCTATACACAAATCATATTATACCATTTTTAAAAATCAAAATTGCTTGTATTTGAATATATAAAGATGATGTGGAATTATAATAATATTCCTTGTGGAAAGAAGAAAACAGAGAACTCAAAATAGAAAATCAATGTATTATTTTCATCTTTGAAATTCACATTTAAGGATAAACTTTGTAATTATTTTTTATATTAAATATAATTGAATTTGGTTAATTTTCAAAATTAACCACTAAGCTTTGTTATTATTGGGTTAATGGTTTATCCTACCTACTATTATTACATGTGTTTTTGGTGACATTTCAACATTATTTCTTTATATGGAACAATTGGATCTTAACCTAGAATGCTGATCATTTAACAATTTTTTTTTGACTTATTGCTTTTGAAATGACTTTTTGAGAATTGTAGAGAATGTTTTTATGTTATGTGTAGAGAATAAACAATACTAATGATATAAGACACCAAAGCTAAGAAGATAAATATGGTTTTCCAGGTATAGTGAGCATTAGATGGAATGCTTGATTTCCAAGAAGTGTGTTCTTCATCATAGTAGACATGTCATGTATATCTTATCACCGAAGTGTCATTTCTTATTGTAAGAAATGTAACATTTATTCAACATTTAAAGTTTAAGGTTTAGGGTTGTAAAATTGAAATTTTAGGGTTTAAGATTTGGGGTTTGGGGATTTAGAGTTTAAGGTTTAATTATTTATTTTTTATTTTATTTTATTTTTTACATAGATTTTTATTTTTATATAAATTAAAGTTTAATTAATTTATTTATTTTTATATATAAATTATTATTATTTTTAATTTTTTTTGGGTATGAATTAAAGTTAGTTTATTTTTAATAAATTAGAGTTTAAATTTCTTTTTATATAAATTAGATTTTTTTTCTTCATGAATTTATTATTACATGAATTAGATTTTATTTTATTTTTTAAATTTTTTTAGAGCATGAATTAGAATTATTCTTTATTTTTAGTTTTATTTTTTAGTAAGTTTTTAAATTTTTTTGAGGAATGAATCAAAATTTAAATTTATTTTGAATTAGAGTTAATTTTTTTAAAATGAGTTAGATTTTAATTTTTTTTTCATGAATTAGAGTTTGATTTGTTGTCGTCGTCGTCATCGTCGTCATCGTCGTCGTCATCATCATCATCATCATCATCATCATCATCATCATCATCATCATCATCATCATCATCATCATCATCATCATCATCATCATCATCATCATCATCATCATCATCATCAATAATTAGAGTTTTTTTGGGCATGAATTAGTTTGTTTCTATTTATGTTGGGTGTTTTATTTTGTATGAATTAAAGTTTTTTTTTCATGAATTAGAGTTAAAAAAAAAATTTGTATGATTTTTTTTCCTTCGTATATTAGAGTTAAATTTTTTTGCATAATTTTTTTTTAAACATGAATTAAAGTTTTTTTTAATCTAAATTAAAATATAATTTATTTCATGTCATCATCATGAATTAGAGTTTTTTTGGGCATGAATTAGTTTGTTTCTATTTTTGTTGGGTGTTTTATTTTGTATGAATTAAAGTTTTTTTTTCATGAATTAGAGTTAAAATTTTTTTTTGTATGATTTTTTTTTCCTTCGTATATTAGAGTTAATTTTTTTTGCATAAATTTTTTTTTTTTTTACATGAATTAAAGTTTTTTTTAAATCTAAATTAAAATATAATTTATTTTCATGAATTAAAATTATTTTTTATTATTATTTTTTCATGAATTAAAGTTTAATTTTTTTTCATGAATTAGAGTTTAATTTTTTTTAATGAATCACCTTTTTTTTTTAATGAATTATAGTTTAATTTTTTTTCATGAATTAATGTTAAATTTTTTTTGGGCATAGATTAAAGTTTGTTTTTAATTAATTATTTTTATTTTATTTTTTAATGAATTAGTGTTACATTTTTTATTTTTTTGGGCATGAATTAGTGTTTAAATTTTCTTTTGTATGGATTAGAGTTCAAATTTTTTTTGGATATAAATTAGAATTTAATTTTTTTTTTTTGGCATGAATTAGAGTTTAATTTTTTTGGTATGAATTAGAGTTTTGTTTTGTTTTGTTTGCTTGTCTGTTTTGTTTTGGTTTTTTTTTGGGAAGGCATAAATTAGAGTTTAATATTTTTGGTATGAATTAGAGTTTAATTTTTTGGGGGCATCCATTAGAGGTTTTTTTTTGGTATGGATGAGAGTTTAATTTTTTTTATAGGTTCATTGGTAGCAATCAGGGAACAAAATATGACATAAAGAGAGTAGAAAACAATAGAAGTGGCAATTAATCCATAAACATGAAACAAAATAGAATAGAAAGAGAGTAGAAAAAAATAAAAGTAGTAATTAATCTATGGAAATGAAAAGAGATATGTGTACAAATTTATTTTTTATTTATTTGAAGGTTACATAAGTGTTGTTCAGCCAGAGATACACCTATAAGAAACTTGGAAGTGAAAGAAACTGAATAACAATGTACACAACAAAATATAAAAAAGAAAATACACCTATAAACATCTTTTAAGTGAAAGAAACTGGATAACAATATACACAACAAAATATAAAGGAGAAGAAAATCTAGAATAACATGAATAACATGAGACATTGCATTTTCTTATTTAAATAAAATTTTGACAAACAAATTAAAATAATTTAATAAATTTTAAATCTAATTCTTTCTTAAAAAACAAGTTAAAATAATTTAATAAATTTTAAATCTAATTCTATTTTTAAGAATGACTTAAGCCAAGAGCTTTTAAGAGTGGTGTCCCACTTCCTATTACTTTAAGAAAAAAATTGAAAAGATTCCAACTTTATTTTATTTAAATTTGAAAAAAAAAAAAAAAAAAAATGTGGAGAATAAGATGAAAACTTCTATTTTTAAATCAGAAGCAAACTATTAATAGTCTAAAAGGGAAAAAAACTAAGAAAGAAATAAAATAAAATAAAATAAAAACTAATTAAATAATTTAAATTTATTTTAAGGAAAATTGGTAAAAAATAGAAAAAAGATCTTACCATAGAGAATAGTAGTCATGTAGGAATGGGATGCAAAAGTGCGAAGTGGGCCCGTAAATCCAAAAATGGCATCAAAAACTAGAAAGTTCTAAGCTTATTAAAAAAACCGCCGCAAATGGTAGAAGTCCTCCAAAATAACAATAGCTAAATGTAGTGGGAACACCGCTAAAAATATTTGAAGCTGGCCATGTGAACAGGAACTACCTATGCCTGTGTGCACTGAAACTCCCTGTGCTCATGTGAACAAGAACTACCCATGCCCGTGTGAATAGGAACTACCCATGCCCATGTGAATAGGAATTACCCATGCCTGTGTGAAAGTTAACTGTCCATGCTGTCCATACCCGTGTATAGGAACTGCTTATGGGCACTGTAAACCACCACCAAGTACAGAGGAGAGAACCTGCTTCTCATGAGGAAATATCTTAGCTTTCTAGGATTTTTGAATAGACAATAGGAAGGGGGATATGCTGCAACTCTGGATCTATTTGACAAAGCTGAAAAAGTGTAAGGTTCAGGGTAGCTCCCAAATTCAAAGCTCTAACAAAAATATTGTAGTCGAGCTTGAAAATAAGGAGGGCCCTTTTACCCTTTCGAGTACCAGAAAGCACCCATACGAGCAAAGTTAGACTGTCCTTCCAAGAAACTGTATGGAAATAATGAAGCAAGAATCTCCTTGAATAACCCCTAGCACAAACCCTGAAATAAAGTAGCCTCTAAAGACTGTAGAATCCAATGGGTTTTGATTCCTTGAGAAGGTTATTCTAGTGTCATGGATGTCATGAAGTGAATGGCAAGTACTGATATGTATTAAGAGGCTTCTGAAAACATTTGGTAGATAAAATACCAATATCACAGAAGTCACGGCCTTTGAAGAAGGTGATCTCAAGAAAATCAACCGACCATGTAAGATATTTTTTATTATATTTTATCTGCCATGCATGGTTTGATCTTGTCCTCGAACTGACAACTTCGTATGGCAATGGCAATACGATGAAAAATTAAATGAATGTTATTAAACAATCTTTGCATGGAAACGGGGATGGCAACTCCGCATGTTTTTTACAGTATTTCTTTGCATGCTTAAAAAATCATTCACATGTTTAGGAAAAAACAACGTTTTAAAAATGAATTTCTTAATTTCATTACATGCTTTATTTTAATATTAAAAGACTTACAATACTGCACTTTTAGTATCATATATATATATATATATATATATATATATATATATATATATATTATTATTATATATATATTATTTTTATTTTATTTTTATTTTTATTTTTTATTTATTTTTATTTTTTTTTTTATTTTTTTTTTCGGTCTTTTTTAATAGGGCGGGGGCGGTGCCAGGGTCACGCGTGGGAGTTGAAAAATTAAAATGAAATATGAAAATATTAAAAAATTTAAATTAAAGATGAAATTAAAATAAATAATCAGTTTATTTAGATGAAATTTGATTTTATGTAAGATATATATTGTATACGTTTTTATTTTAAATATTACCATAATTATTAAATCATAAATAAATATGAAAATATTTGATGTAGATTTATTTTTTATAAATTATATAAATTACTTATTGTTTTTATGCAAATTTAAATATTTTAGATATGTGTATTATTGAGTTTATATATATATATATATATACATATATATGTATATATGTATACATATATATGTATATATGTATACATATATATATGTATGTATATGTATATGTATATATATGTATATGTATATATACATATATATGTATATATACATATGTATATGTATATATATGTATGTATGTATGTGTATGTGTATGTGTATGTGTATGTGTATGTGTATATATATGTGTGTATATATATATATATATATATATATATATATATATATATATATATATATATATATATATATATATTAAAATTTATTTTTTATACGCAAACTCTCTTAATATCGTTTCTTTTCAAGTTTTCATTTTAGTCATGTTTTTCTATTTTTTGTTTCTTGCAACGTAGGTGTCATCAATTTATATGATAATTGAAGTGGCTCACCATGTTACATGTAATTCATATTAGCTTAATTGATGCATTCAATAACTAGTGCTTGTGGTTAAGGTCTTCTTTTACTTAAAGTTATAATTGTAATGGAAAATGTGTCAATTAATATTATAAAGGATGAAATCAATTTTCTTGACCAATATGTGTATCATCTACAAATGAACTATTTGACAAAATGCCTCAAAGAGATATTATAATTCATTATAAGAATGTTGGCTTTAACTAGGTATTAAGTCATAGGCAAGATAACATATCCAACACAACCCAAAAATACCTTTGTGTGGGCATAGTTTGATTATATTCAAAGTATTCTTCTTCTTTTTAATGAGTTTCCATATTTTTATTATATAGAATTATCATCTAAAAATAAATTGTTTGACAAAATACTTCAAAGAGATGTTAAGATTCAATTTAATAATAGAAACCAAAATTGTAATAATAAATCTTAACAATAACCTTTATTAAAAAAGAATTGAAAGATGTAAGTACTTTTTTCTTGTACTGGGCATGGAGTCATCTTGTTTTTCTCAACCAAGCCTCTGATTCACAACAAAGTCTCAGAAAACATTATTCTTGTTAACAAAAACACCTAATTATCTTGTGTTGAAAAAAAAAATTATACATACCATTAATTTACTAGATACCATGTTAATAAATGGCTCTGCCCACTAGTGAGTTAGGTTTCCAGGAACCTAAAATGGAAAAGTTGTAGAGGCCAATCAAAATAGTAGTATACATAAAATAATAGGATTATCTGGGTTTTTTTTTTGGATCTATCAACAATTTAGTGAAAGTCTAGGTTGGTTCAACTATTGGAAATGGACCTTCTTCATAATCTGCCTCGAACTTTGTAGGAAAAAAAATTAAAAAGTGTCATACATTTAATTTTATGAAATGGCCAAAATAAATTGAGGAAATTTACATCCTTTGAAAAGGTTTTTATATAATGAGAATTTTTTTATGTGACTTTATAAATAATTATACAAGACATACCCACTTAGCTAAATGGTGTCAAGACACAAGAATGAGATTGTACACACATAACTAATCACATATGCGGGGTTTCTCCAATGGCTAGATGCATTTATAATATAACATTAAAAATACATAACTCTATAAGATACAATTAAAAAGAATAATATTTTATTATGTGTAAATTTAGAATCATTTTTACATATATTTTCATAGCTAAAATAATATTTTTAGATGAAATATGTGCCAATTTATATAAATGTTGCTATAAGATGAGATTTATCACTTAAATACAATACAACATAAAATTCTAATTTGATTTATATACTAATATCTAACAAGGTGATTTTAAACAAGGGTTGCTTATAATAAATGTGGTTTAAAAAATAAAAGTTGCAAACGTCTATTTTATTTTTTAAACAAATTATCTACCTTAAATAAATTAGTAATTAACTTTTCTACTAATCAAAAGTACTTGATAATTACAAATAGTACCTTTCTCAATGGTTAGAAACATATATATATATATATATATATATATATATATATATATATATATATATATATATATATATATATATATATATATATATCTATATATATATCTATATATATATCTATGTTATATAATACCATTGGCATTATGAATGAGTTAATAAATGTTATTGACATTATTAATATATACATATTATAACAAGTAGATAAATTATCTAATCTTAGTTTTTTGAATAAATAATATATGATTGATTAATATTTTAAAGATAAGTGTGTTTCCTTTTTTAATCTCAAACAAGGGAAATAAGAAAATACACTTATCCTAAAAATATTGTGATTGATTTTATGGACTTTGAAAATATTAAATATTTAATATGATTCATGTTTCATATATTATCCTTATTAAAACAAGGAGTATTTAATATCACAAATAAATAATATTATAATATTGTAAAATAATATGTAGTCTTCTAATGATTTAATGGAAAGTAACTTATGGAAAAATGATTTTTATAATTCCTTCTTAATAAAGATCAATAAAACACTAAACAAATAAAATTATTTTAAAATCTAAAATATCTTATTAAATATTATATTTTTAAATAATAATAATATACAATTTAAAACTTACCAACACATAAAAATTTATATAATATTTTTTCAAATTTTATAATGATAAAAAATAATATCTTTTATTTATTTAATGTTATTTACTGTAATTAATTAGTAATGTTGTTATTATAAATATATATAAATTTAAATTAAACATATATTTATAATAATTAATTGAAAAGGTTTAATATTTTAAAAATAATTATGTTTTATTTAATTATAGTAACTGAGAGTCTTCCTATACAATTTTGAGTCATTCTAATTATGTAAAGTAATTTAGATAGTTTTTCTTTATAATTATAATAGAAGGTGGAGTATTGTGTTATACAGTAAGCGATTGTATGATTTTTCATTGTTTGCGTGAGTTTTTTTATCAAAGAGAAACGTAAGAAAGTGGTTTAGATAGTTTTTCTTTATAAGTATAATAGAAGGTGGCGTGTTGTGTTATAAAGTAAGTTAAGAGAGTTTGTGCAGTGAATGAAATGGAAGAAATAATTCCAGGCTTTAATTTACACTTTACAGACTATCATCGTTGTGTCTACGTGAAATCACAACTAAAACTGGTTGTGATGGGGCTTGTTGCCTGGGACGGCTACGATTACAGACAAATGGTTTTGATATTTGATTTTTGCATTCGCAGTTGGAATCTGGGAAGCTTCATCCCTGGGTTTCGAAGCTATTTTGCCTGTGCAGTCTCACCTGAAGGACTGATCTATATTGCACTCACCTTTCCCTGGCACACTGATCTACCGGAAGCATTAGTTTACGATGGCACTCTCTTCCTCCTGTGAATCTGGATCTACTGCAAAACCATTATCTCAGTGTTTTTGCTTCTGTTCCATCGAAAAATCATTGCTTCGGTACTTTTGTCGGTGAAAAATTTGTTGTGCTAACCCATGCGAGAAAATGTGCACACGTTTATGATACCAACACCGGGGTTTGGACAACCATTGACACAATGGTTGGGATGAGATGGTCTCAGAAACCATGCGTTTCTGCGCTTGGGTTGGTGTATTTGTTTGGCATGGGACAAGTGAAAGAATTCGATTTTGTCCAAACCTCAGCTTCAACTACAGTTGGGGATTTTCCTTGTGGGGTTTGTGTTGTTTTCTGTTCTATAAACACCATCCATAGCCCTGTTTATTATCTCTTTAGGCCAAAAGAAATTCAAACCAACAAATAGACACCAGTTAATATGCCAGAAGGGTTTCCAAGGGATGAAAAATTCACCCATGACAGGACAGAATTTGACCGTGCTTGTCTTATTTTTAAGGGTTAACTCTTGTATCACAATTAATATTATTAGTCTTCCGAAATTGACGGAATATGTACTTTTAGGTCTGGCTTGGATCTTAAAGATCAAAGCCAATATTTTATAATTATCTTTTATTGAAGATTTAAAATACTTGAAATGATATTAAAATAATATATTCAAAATATAATATATATTTAATTTAAATATAATAAAAATATATTAACTTATAAATCAAAAAATTAATTTAAATTTCATTTTTAAAATTAGGAGAATGTATTTATAATTTGTGTTTGGAAATCAAGTTTTGTATAAAAATCTTTAATTGTAAATTCAAATATAATATTTTTTTATTAGATATGGGTAAATAAGAGGGTTTCGATAGGTCCCTAAAATTTTGAATAAAAGATTTAAACAACAAGATAAAACATCTGAAATTAGTCTTGTATCACAATTAATATTGTTTTTGTGTGAGAATACAATTCATAATATCTTATATTATTAGTTTTTTGAAGTTAATAGAATATGTACTTTGAGGTTTGGGTTGGATCTCTAACTAGCAATTGCTTTGAAGGTGCAAAGAAAGCTAGAGGAATTGTATATTTTTATTTTGCAATTATATCTAGTATGTATTAATATATCAAATATATATAAATATTAACTTATATAATATATAAATTGTATGAATAGTAATGACTTTACAAATGTTGAGTTGTTCATACAACATCTGTTGACTTTTTTTTTTCAAAAACATTAGAAAGAGAAATTTATTCAATATTTACATTCTAGAAGAAATAAGCATTCAAATTATGAAAAATCCATGTAACAAGAATTAATAGTCATAACAATTAGTTTGGTTAGTGGGAAAGTGCCTTTTTGTCAGCCAGTTATATATTTTTAATATGTCAGCTCAGATAAAAATAAAAGTTATCTGCTCATGCCATTACACTCCTTGACTCTCACAAATAAAAGTTATCCACTCATGCCATTACACTTCTTGACTGTCATTGTAGGTTATGCCTCTCAACGTAATAAACTAAATAATTAAAACAATTTTTTTATTGACATCATTAAAATAAAAATAATAGTAAAAAAGAAATAATCATTTTATTATGAGTTGTTCTTTATTGGCCGATTTTTTTTGGTTGAAACCTACTTTCTTATTTGGGTCTTCATATTTTATATGTATAAGACAACTCGTAGTAGAAATTGTGTTGGATTACCTTGCATATGCAATCCATGTCTTGGATATAACATATTTGTCTAATATAGGAGAATTACAAAGGATATTTGCACAAGAAAATTCTTGATCAAGAAGTTAAGTGATGAATTTGAGTTACCTTGAAATATATGTCTTCCAGAAACAATAGATTAAAGAATTCAACATTATCTTTTTCATTCTCTTTTGCCTATTGTTTAATCAGTGGTTATCTTTTTGAATGGATTTGGAGGTAATAAGAATTTGTATGTACCTTCATATTTTTAGTGGTTTGAGGTTTTGACTAAGTGTGTAGGCACTTTTCCAGAGCCTAAAAATATATTTTCTTGGAGCTTGCATTCTTCTTACATCACATGTAGCAGGAGTCTCAGATATAATGTTGGCTATTCGATCTCCCATCAGATGACCAACGTTCATTTAAGTCACAACAACATAGAGCTTTTAGAGATAGACTAAGGATAGACGAAAGCAAGAAGGCCCACCACATTTTTGAGATGTCATTGCATGTCCCCTGAGCCCCAAACACCTGATAGCCACCAACAAGGTAAGATATTTGAGACCCAAACTTATCAAATCGATGAAAAAGTATAGCAAGAGCTCTCGAACAAAGATTAATCTCACAAAATCCACATGGTAATGTACTAGTGGTTTGATGGTCCAAAAATCCACTAAAAAAGTCCCAACATAAAATCTGGAGTTCTCAACCTTTCCCAAAGTGTTAGTATGGATTGCTAGTTATCTGAACCTAGGGACCAATTAGGGATGGACACGCACACAATTGGGGTCTAGGAATATCACTTTTTCATGGTGTGAATATGTAATTATAGTTATTAGAACCCCAATGATAGGGTTTTCAATCGATGAATCATTCAATGAGTAGTATGACACATGGGTTGATAAGCCACAACAAATGAAACTAAATTTGACAATTGTTCCACTTGTCAAAACTATCAAATGGGGAAAGCCAATGAGATCTTAAATTATTGATTTGCCTTATAGGTGTTTGGTGTCATTGTTAAACCTATCCACATTAATTAACAAGATTCCACATGTTGTGCTAGGATGTAAAAACATTGTTTGCCCACTTAGCCATACTGATGATACCTGCAATACGTATAATGTAAGAATATGTTCCTCCTTACTTTCATGACTTTCGATAAGAAAGAGACAAAGGGGAACACATTATATCATGTTCTAGCACCTTCAGTTTTGGCATTATAGATGCTTTGGAAGCCCCAAATTATGGTGGTCCTATTCATAGGAGGGTGACCCAAAATTTATGCTTAAATGTTTTTTTTTGGTAAGTATTAAATATTTTGTCTCCAATTAATTCCCCCAATGTGGGGATGACATAGGAGTTAATATTCATAGTGGAATGTAAGTAGAGGAGCAACCACCTTTTTCCTTCATGTCACCAAAAATCTTTAGTGATCCGTTAAACATGCCTACCTTGCATAAAACATAAATAAGGTCCTCATAACATCCAAGCTTAGGGACCAATCCTTTACTAGTCATCTCTTCCCAAAATGCAAGTGTCAACTCCACTTTACCTACCTTATAAAAGTCACTAATCAAGACACTGTACAATCTAGTGTAGGGAGGATGAACTGCAGGTAGTGATTCAAAGAAGTTAAATGCATCAACCAACTCTTTACATTTCATGTAGCCATTTAATAGGGCCATATAGGTGTTAGTATTAGGTGAACATCCATTCTTGTTCATCTTCTTAAATTCTATCATGGTAATGTCAGGGTGGCCTACATTACAAATGCCATTTATAAAGACATTATATAATTTGAGATTAGCAAGACGAGCTGATACATAGATATCTAAGAATTGAATAACCCAATCTGAGTGGCCTATTTCACATAGAACCTTAATCACAGATTTAAATATGTATCAACTTGGGCAGTGACCATATTCCTGCACTCAAGCAACAAATTGGAAGGCAATTCTGCGTTTATCACAACATAAAAGGCCTGTATTAAAGCAGAATAAGTGATTTTGTTCAAAAGTATATTCTTCCTCCTAATTTTTTTTGGGACCAAAAAATTGTCATCAACTTTACCAACATTGTAGAGAACTAAAATTAATGTGGCACATGCAGGATTACTTTTTATATTCTATCTTTTTATCCTTGCATCAATGACCTCTTACATTTTATCCAATTTCCCTATTTTGTCAAATATATTCACCTTCTTTATTACCTTCATGCAATCCTTGTTGTCACCACATCTAGGGTTTGAACCTCCCAAGAGAAACATTGTTGCCATATCAAGTTTTGTTCTTTTCTTTTCTTTAACTCAACCCAAGAGCAACATCACCACCATTCTTTTTTATCTTATCTATTTCAACTCAAGCAAAACCGCATTCCATTTCAGTCAAGGATTTCAATGGACTCAGAAAGCCACTATGTGCTTTTAATAGACTAAAATATGCGTTTATCAATAACAAATGACACCATGCACTACCAAACCACTTTGCATCACCACTTCCCCTAAATCGCCACCATTCAAAACTAGGTTGTTTATAATGGAATATACCATTTTGTCTCTTTGTGAGATGAATCTTGGGGTCTTGCCCCACCATATAAGCCTCCAGCTTAAATATCAAAGCCAATATTTTATAATTATTTTTTATTTAAGTTTTAAAATACTTGAAATTATCTCACTCTATGTATATAGTTTTTTATTTATTCAAATCTTCATGGTATTTCATATCGAATTAGTGAAACTAATTTTTTTAAATTGATTATTGTATTTTATATTGAATAGGACAATTTATATTTGAAAGGTTGAGGAAAAAGTAAATGTTTTTTTTAAACCATAATTTGAACTTAGGATGTATGATTACATGACTCTTTCCTATCCTACAGATCGTGAGCTTGAAATTAATGGATTCCATTAGTATTATATATGTTTTATAGATAAAATTTTATTGAATAATTTAAAAAAATGGAAAAATAAAGTATTGTGTATTTATTAATGAAAATATAATAATAATAAAATAAAATAAATTTATAATAATAAAAATGGTCAGTTGATATTCACATCTTAAAATAAAAGATAGCTTAAAAAATTAACCATTAAATATTTTTAAATATTATAATAATATTCAAACATATTTTAAATATTACTATTTTTATATTAAGTGTAATTGAGTTTGGTTATTTTCAAAACTATTTTTATGCATCAAACCATTCAATTTTAATGATATTAAAATAATATATTCAAAATATAATAGATTTTTAATTTAAATATAATAAAAATATATTAAATTATAAATCAAAAAATTAATTCAAATTTGATTAGAAGAATGTATTTATAATTTGTGTTTAGAAATTAAGTTTTGTATAAGAAATTTTAATTGTAAATTCAAATACAATATTTTTTATTAGATATGGGTAAATAAGAGGGCTTTGATAGGTCTCTAAAACTTTGAACAAAAGATCTAAACAATCAGATAAAATAAGACAAAAACAAAAAAATAACCTAACAATAAGCCAAAACCAAGGATAACATCACACAAAAAACCACCACTAATTTTCTATAAAATAATCCCTCAACATGCAACAATTAAAAATTAGGAAAAAATCTACGACTACTCAGCAAACCATTCCTTTACAAATTAGCAAAGAACCACTAGAGCTGATGGGCTTCCCAAAAACAACTAAACATGCCATTGACTTGAATCTACCTAATAACCTCCCTTACTCCTTTATGAGATCACATGGTCATTTTGGTTAAGTAAGATGCCTTCTTAGGATGTCCCTATTTTTCCCTTTACACCACCCTAACCTCTTCCATCATAGTATTTATTCCACTTGAAAAGTCTTATAATGAATCCAAATGGATATAAATTTCATCATCTATTGCAGAGGAAGCTTCCTCTTAAGAGTCTCAGGATTCACTTTTGAGGGTTCTTTCACCTACCACTGTTAGAAGGTCAAGAAGGGAATCCTTCCACCAAGTTAATTCTGCCTCTATTTTGTTTGAGTTATTAGAAACCACAGTCAATTGACCAGTAATGAATCATCTACGACAACAAAAATTCAACCCCTCATAATCCATGGGTTGAGTCCATGAATGGTGTTCCACATGCTAGTCAATGTTAGAAGGAAGATCATTTCATATAATAATATTAACTAGGATTCTAGAAAATGTGGTGTGGGAGAATGTGGTAGTGCATTGTCTGTCTTCAAAAAGTCACCTGGGGTGTTTCCTATTGCCTTGAAAAATGGATCAACCTATAATAGAAGAGGAAGGGATTGACTTGTTAATAAAATATTCAGTAAGTTGGTTGAAATCTGGAAACCATGGTATCATTAATAGCATATGTTGATCCCATCTCCACATCTAGGCTTGAATCATCTCTTTATCAGAGATAAGACAAAAAAATAACTATGAAAAAACCTTTATCACTAAGATAAATGTCAAGCTTACCTTTCAAGATGGGTTACCAAAGCTATGAAATCCAAGCAATGAGATCTAGTAGTTTTGGGCATGAATTGCTGAAATGGAAAATGAATTGCTTAAGCATTGAAATAAATTGTCTAGGTTGAGATACATGTCATATTGCATGTACATAAGTATTTTCCTTCCCCTATCAATTCAAAACTAACATACTGACATGATGTTCCCTTGAAGCATCCCTCTTGACATCTAGCCACTTGCATTATCCACCATTTTAAAAATTGTGTTCATCTAGATTAAATGTATTTCTTAAAAGCAAAAAATCTCGTTTCCCATTCTTTTAGTTGATTGGTTTCCAATAACGAATCCACCCTTTCTTCCATCTCACTCCCTTTATTAATCTAGTTCAAACTCTTCCTTCCCATCCTAGATTTGCTTAACTTCTTCTCTTTTCCTATGAGTTGAATTTACCTCTGATTGTTCTTTCAAACCCAAAAGCATAGCTTGGGAAAATCTATGGTGAATGAGAGGATATTGAGTGGAAGGAGAAGGAAATTCAATTTTAAATACAACATAATTAGTAAAAAAATTAATAGATATTTGATATTTGGCACCGTGAGAATGGATAAATTGCTCTACTAGGGTTTTTTATGGTTTGTGTTTACCTGCTTGCATATTTTGCCTTCTTGTGTCATACTGATAAGCTTGTGGAATTTTTTAGGGATGCAACACATTAACTGTGCTCAACAAGCTACCTTTTGGGTAGGTAGTCCTCAATTTATGACTAATTCATGATTTAATACATTTGTTGATGTAGGGGAAAAAGATAATAGAGCCCAAATGAGCTCAAAAATTTATTTTGAAAGTCTAATGCCATACCCTGATGCGTCACACTCCATAACAAAAGTTTTTGAAAAATTAGGAGTAGCCACAACTAGAGTTGTGAACATAACCATTTTCAATTATTTATATGCCTTTGTAGTTGAACTAGTCCACTAAAAGGAGTCTTTCTTTATTAAAGTGGTGAATGGGACTATAATGCTACTATAATTTTTGACAAACCTATGATAATAACTAGTTAGCCCTAAAAGTCTGCAAAGGTTCTTGATAGTCTTGGGAACCTACCACTCCATCATTGATTGGATTTTCTTAGGATCAAATTTGAATCCTTAATGTGAAACAATATAACCCAAGTACTCCACCTCTTGGATACCAAAAGCACATTTGGAATGTTTGGCATAAAGCTGATGTTGTTCTAGAACTAAAATCACATGTTTCACATTCTTCAAATAGTTTTCCCAATTTTTACTATAGATGAAGATATCATAGAAAAACTAATACAAACTTTCTCAAAAATGGCCTAAAAATAATATTCATCAAAATTTGAAATGTAGATGGTACATTTTTTAGGCCAAAAGGCATGACCATAAATTCATAATGGCCTTCATGAGTTCTAAAAGTTGTTTTAGGTATGTCCTCATTACGGATGCAAATCTTATGATATTTAGAGAAAATAACTAACATGAAAAAATAAATAGCACCTTGCAATTTATCTATAAAATCATCAATTATTTGAATATGAAACTAATCTTTGATGGTGTGTTTGTTGAGTTATATGTAGTTTAGGAACATCCTCCAACTATCATCCTTATTTTGCACCATTACCACCATGGAGGAATATTCACTTTGACCACGTCGGATGATTAGTGCCTCCAATATCTCTTGTAACACATTTTCAATTTCAATCTTTTAGGCATAGGGATACCTTTAGGGTCTTATATTGGGTGGTGTGTTAGGATCCTACTCCTTAGTAAGAGTATATATGATTACCTTTGTATTAGCAACTAAACACAGAATTTAACCAGAATGAATAAGTAACTAGAAATATGAAACAACACAGGATATGAGAGACAATACACAATTGTATTAATACTTATCCAGAAGGAAATACAATAAAGAAGATGCCACTTATTATCCACACCTTTCAAAAGCTTCCCACACCTCAAGTGTTCACCAGTAATTCTCCTCCAATAGTTCACTCTCTCAATCACGATCACAACAATCAACTCAAACACAGAGTTGTTGTTCACCTCCACCAGTTAGTAACAACACTGCCAGTACACCAAGTACACAACCGTACTCCAAGTAGATCTCCCTTTCCTTGCTACCACCTGCAAATCAATAGACTTTACTTACCATGTAGATGTCTCTACACCCCGAAGAACCCTTGTCCTTGCCTCACCAAGTCCTCATGATTCTTTAACCAGTACCTCGGTGGATCTTCTAGTAGAACTTGCACAACCTGCAACTCTCCCTGATCATACACACTCAGCACCCCTTTGGAACTAGGAGGAACACACCTTGCTTTCTTCCCTCTGAAGGAGCTAATATTTGCTCTCCTACTCTCTAGCACACTTTTACAATATAGCCCATGAGTCTATTATATAGATCTCATGCATACAATAATTAGACTTTCTTAATTACAATAATTAGACTCACAACTCTAAGACCAAAAATAGTCTTTACATGTAAACTACTTGTCCAAAAATAGACCAGTCCAGAACCCATATGCAAACTGCATGGACACACAGGTTGTCGACGTCGGCTCCTTCCTGACCGATGTCGGCCGACTCATAACCGATGTCGGTTGCTTCTGCACTGTAATATGACTGATGTCGATTAATCAGACCGACGTCGGTTGCCCTGCAACTTGTTTTGCAACTCAACAACCTCCGCAACCTCAGAAACCTCCTTCCCTATTTGCATTAGTGAAGCTTTTAGCTCCACAACCTAACAATCTCCCACTTGGAGATAAACAGTTGCACTGTACCTGTACCTATACACTGTCTAATTTGTTTCCTGGCTTGTATCCCTCTTCAATCTCAATCCTGAAGACCAACCACCACACAACCTATGGTGCACCTCCTGTCATCCAAGTAACCTGCCACATCCGAACCTACAAACCCATGTAGTGAAGACCTTGACCCTGCGTAGGATGAATCCCTACTGCTGGTCCCTCTCAAATACCTGAGAATCCACCTTCCCCGAATTGGCTCCAAACTCTCTGACAACTCCCACTGCTTGGGAAAACTCAGGTCTACACCAGACCTCATGTGATTTCAAACACTGTTCTAAGCTCAGCTTGAACTATCCAACCCTTGGTGTGCTTACCGATTTTACATCCTGCATCTTGAACCTCACCAACACCTTCTTCACATCAGCTTCCACTGGAGACAAAATCACCCTGTGATCTTCCATGTCTCTTATGCCAAAGAATTTCACTGCTCCCAAATTCTTCATGATATACCTCTAAACTAACTTTACCTTTAGCTCAAAAACTCCCTGTATGTGTAATCCTGCAACAAGAAACCACACAATAGTAACAGGATAATGTTGCAATCATCATCCAACTTGGTAAAGACAAACACAATGGTTATACTAACATTGACTGAAGCCCTGCTTTGTCATCCACTTGTCAAACCTGTACCACTATCCTGTAACTTCCTCAAGACCATATACCCTAGCCTTCTGTCTCACGTATCCATCCACTCTCTTCTTTAACTTGGGAATCCATTCATCTTTTAGTGCTTTCATCCCTATTGGCAACTCTACCAAATCTCCCACTTGGTTCTCTTCTGAAGAATTCATGCCATGCTCCCACTATTTCCTGGATTCTACCTGCATTACCTCTTCACGTCTTCTTGGTTCTTGACCATCAATAAGCAAAAATTAAAAAGGTGAACAATGAATATGAGGTCCACTTACCCTTTTAGTCCTCCATATGGGCATTTAAGACTCCTTGATAGCTTGCTATCTGCCCAACATCTATTTCAATGATCGATCTCGGCTATCTCCCAATCTGCACCCGACCGATGTCAGTTCCCTGCGACTGACCCTTACTACTGACGTCGGTTCTCCCTGACCAACGCTGGTGTCCCTACTACCGACGTCGGTTCTTATCTGACCGATGTCAGTTCCTACTACCTGACACCACTGACTCTACTGATCTGCACATGACTGACATCGATGCATGTCTGTTTGATGTTGGTTCCTCCTGACTGACACCGATACCTGTGTTCGCCTGTGAGTGATGACTTTTTACCTGTGAGCTCCTTTTGGATCAAACCCTTGTCCATATTAACACAACCCTGCTCATAATAATTCAGTCCCCTCAGCTGATCTCTGTCCATCATCTCCTCCATGAACACCAAGGCTTTCCAGTTCTTAAGTTTGTCAAAAACATCTGTCTCCTGCTTAAGAACATACATTCCCTTCTTACACATGTGACCAAGCCTACAAAGCCACATCTTTGCAATAGAAGGTGAATCAATAATATAATTAGATAGATAAAGGATACCTACTTTCTTACCACCGTCTAATTCAAGTGCATCCACTGTGAGAGTTACTGTGCATCTCCCATCACCTAACTTTCCTAAAGAAATTAGACTCATCTCCAAGACTGGTACCTGCATGACCTCATTTAACACCTGTGTGTTATCTATTTGCAATTTCAGCTTCACTTCCCTTTGCCAACCATTTGACAAGGCTCACTAGCTCCTAAATAAATCTCTCCAAAGTCTCCAAAGACATACCCATGAAAAGATGCTCTATTTTGGGCTGCATGGAAAGAGGCAACATAATCTATAGACCAAGATTCTAATTTATCCAGAGCAACTTGTGCAACAACACCTGCAACATTTGCTTCTAAACGCTGATCTTCTATCGACCAACAATCTTTCTTTACCTGCTCTTTCTTTCCATCAATCAGACCATTCGTGCTATTCAGTTTCTCCATTCGTAGCTTACTTTCTTCTGCCATTGCTATACTCCCACTCAATCAGAAACCCTTGTGAGTAACCTGTAATCAACAAACACTACTAGATCTGAACCACCTGTTAGTCAACCCAACCAAAAGCTCTGATACCAACTGTCAAGATCCTACTCCTCAATAAGAGTATATATGATTATCTTTGTATTAGCAACTAAACACGAAATTTAACCAGAATGAATAAGTAACTAGAAATATGAAACAACACAGGATATGAGAGACAATACACAATTGCATTAATACTTTCCAGAAGGAAATACAATAAAGAAGATGCCACTTCTTCTCCACACCTTTTAGAAGCTTCCCACACCTCAAGTGTTCACCAATAATTCTCCTCCAATAGTTCACTCTCTCAATCACGGTCACAACAATCAACTCAAACATAGAGTTGTTGTTCACCTCCACCAGTTAGTAATAACACTGCCAGTACACCAAGTACACAACCGTACTCCAAGTAGATCTCCCTTTCCTTGCTGCCACTTGCAAATCAACAGACCTTACTTACCATGTAGATGTCTCTACACCCTGAAAAACCCTTGTCCTTGCCTCACCAAGTACTCATGATTCTTCAACCAGTACCCCGGTGGATCTTCTAGTAGAACTTGCACAACCTGCAACTCCCCCTGATCATACACACTCAGCACCCCTTTGGAACTAGGAGGAACACGCCTTGCTCTCTTCCCTCTGAAGGAGCTAATATTTGCTCTCTTACTCTCTAGCACACTTTTACAATACAACCCATGAGTCTATTATATAGATCTCATGCATACAATAATTAGACTTTCTTAATTACAATAATTAGACTCGCAACTCTAAGACCAAAAATAGTCTTTACATGCAAATTGCCTGTCTAAAAATAGACCAATCCAGAACCCATATGTAAACTGCATGCACACACAGGTTGGAAACGTCAGCTCCTTCCTGATCAATGTCGGTCGACTCATAACTGACGTTGATTGCTTCTGCACTATAATATGACCAATGTCGATTGATCAGACTGATGTCAATTGCCCTGCAACTTGTTCTGCAACTCATCAACCTCCACAACCTCAGCAACCTCCTTCCCTGTTTGCATCAGTGAAGCTTTTAGCTCCACAACCTAACATGGTGTACTTTTCAAAATGAGTCTGATGGTATGATCATGTACATGACTTAAAGGAAGTCCTTTTGGCATGTCACTAAGAATAATAGAATGATTATCCAACACTTTTTACAAATCAAAATGTGTAGAATCCTTGGTTGGTTAAACCTCTATGGAAAATAAGGGTGCCACAAAACCTTCTACACCTTTTATGAGAATCTTCATCATCTGGTGGGAACTAACCAGTTATGGAGATTTAGCCCATAATCCATGTAATCAAAAGTCCTTCCTTTTAAATGGAACCTCATGAATAATTCTTGGAAATTTATCTCAATAATGCCCAAAGTGGTGATCTAATGCTCTCCAAAAATAATGTCAACTCCTCCCATGGGAATAGAAAACATAGGGGAATCTAACAAATACTCTCTCATAATAGGTTTAATACTATGGTATTTTTTAGAATAGTTGACCATACCACCATCTACAATCATGACATGAAATTTTGGAGCCGGTTAAATGAAATAATTCAAATGAGCATAAAACTTACTATTGATGAAGCTATGTGTACTCCTAGAGTCAATTAACACAATCACCTTTTGTTTCTTCAAGAATCCCACCACCTTAAGAGTTTGAGGACTAATAATGCTTAAAAGTGCATGATAGGAAATAGTAGGTTGAGAATCTTTACATTCATCATCAGGGTATTCTAACCCATCCCTTGAAGCCTCCTCATATTATTCCTCCTCATTAGCATTGTCAATGTAAAATCACTTTTCTGCACATCAATTCCCTTTGATCCATTTGCTATCATAGCCAAAACAAAAACCTTTTGTGTGATTTTCTTCCACTTATTAAGGTGTCAATATGGTAGGCTAATGAAATGATGGTACTGGGAATGTGTGTTCATAAACATTGGTAAAAGGTCTTCATATAATCAACTCTTTTTCCTTAGCCATGCATTCCATTGGTATGGCCTTGGTTATAGTATTGGGATGAAACATGTGAACCTCCAACTAGATGCTATCTTTGAGGCCAACTGAAAGTAGGTTAGTTAGATTTTCCTCAGTGATGTCTACCACATGCAAGGAGGGATTATAAAATTAATGAATGTAGTCCTTGACAGTCATGGTCTAGTATAACTTGGATAGCTGACTAGACTAGTTTTTATAGACATTATTGTGATAATGGATCTACAACTCCTCAAAAAATACCAACCATGAAATTGGGACACCCTTCTTTTTATTTTGAGTACACAACTAATGATACCAAATGAATGGTTCAAGTTCTAGATATATATAGAACATAACCACTTATTGAGAACATGGAGGCTTATGTAGATCAAATAAATTTTCAATTTGAGTGAGAAAAGTGAGTGAATCATTACTATCAAACTTTCACAAGTCCACTTTTGGCAACATCAAATTTGGTTTAGAATTGGTGTTGGTATTGTTTGGAGGAGGAGAACCAAACTAAAGTGATGGAGAATTATTTTGTAGTGGTTGAGCTGATAAGTTGGCCAAATACCCAGATATTTGTTGTAAATGATCTATCATGTTATTCAAGTCTTCTATAAAACCTATAATGTCCCCCTAAACTTTATCAAAATAATCTTTTTTCACCATACCTTGCAACTCTGACTTAATTTGTTGAATTGTATCTAAAATAGATAGATAAAAAGTTTCAGATTCTATGTTATCCTTGTGAGGAGTTTTTGGTTTTTCTTACCCTTTCCCACATCTACGAGTGTTTGTACTATCCATGCACAAACCCTAGGATGGTTTCAACCCAAATAATAATGTACTGGTGGAATGCACCATTGCGATCATCTCACTGAGATGAATCCAACTACTACTATTATGTATAAGGGTGAAAAAATTTGACCTAAAAAAGTGTACCAAAAGAATATACTATTGTGACTATATTATAGAGATGAATCCAATGACTTTTAATTTGTAAAAAACTATGATGATAAAAAAATCAATTCCTCCCAGATCATAAGTTATGTTTTTTGGCCTTCTAGTGTTGAGGATGCTAGATCTGAATAAAAAACATTGTGCTAAAAAAACTTGCCCAAATCAAATCTCTAATACCACTTGTAAATAAATTATTTATATAATTTGAAATAATATAATTATATATGATATAATTAAGACCAAAATAAGCAGATCCATAACAAAAATTGGTGAAAGAGCAGAATAATTGAATATTATGACTGATCCACTTTGAGGGGGCAAACTCCACAATAATGCAATAAGAATGTAGTCATATAAAATGTCAAAATTGGTAGTTTGAGTGTGGTTTGTGATACCCCATCCATAGGTCATTTTTTCATGCTCTTGTGACCCTTATAGGATACCTTTTTGCTCATTACCAATCATCCAAAACCTTCTGGATGATCTTTACACCTTCGCCAAGTAGTATTCCCCATGTCAATCCTATTCCCCTATGTCCCAAGCCTATAGGATAGGAGCACCCCATTTGGACAATAGCACTGGACCCCAGATCACCTACTTTTTGGTGGTCCTATCCATTTTCACTTTGAGCCCCAAAGATCATTTTCATCTAGTCCTTATACTTAATTATGTTGACCTAACATGAATACATCTAACCCATGACCAATTATTCCCTATAAAAGCACACTCAAAGATCATTTACAAAAGAGGTGACAAAACTTACAAAAAAATCAAGAATATAAAAAAGGCACTAAAGTAAACTTCCCTATTATTTTTACACAGTCACCCAATACAAATACACACATACTCAAATCCTCATACCAGTCCCTAGCCACCTCAAACACTATCAAATTGGCATTTGCATCTGCATCACACTATTACACAAAACACATTATGTGGGAGAACTACATATGTCTTGATCCCTCTTCAGAGTATTAATATTTAGGTAGTGTGCCCACACAAGGGATGTGGATTTCATGTTTAGTACATCTTACACACCAAATCCCCCTCTTTCTCAAGTGACTAAAATATCATTTTATCAAGCATGATGGAGGGTTAGGGTTTGAATACAAAATCAGATCCGAAATGAATTCTATCAATAACCAAAACTCAATTTTTCATAGGCATGTTCACATAGGCACAATGAAACTACCCAAAAAGTTTCAAATCTCTATGATCAATTTAGATAATAGCAATAGGAATGGACAATAGTACCAAACACCAAAGCATCCACTTTTTGGTACTCCTATCCTTTTGCCAATCAAAAGCTAGATTAAAGTTTACAACACCTTCCCAGTCTTGCACAACCATTTTCAATATCTGTATCATCCATCTCAATCTATTTTCCAGCTAAGTTATATTTCATCCTATCTATTTCTATTTTAAGAAAGGTGAAAAAGACAAATAATTACACAAATTAAGACTATATTTATTGCTATATTCTATACTAATTTATTAATCCAGACCCTTAACTAAAATAGGAATAAAAATCTATTATTACCAAATAATTTAAGCCATTTGGTGAACATGACTTACTTCATTTGTGCACAAAAACCCTAAAAATCTTAGGTAAAATTATTTGCTTATTTTAACAATATTCTTTGATTTTTCCTACATATATAAATCAAAATTTCACATTTAATTTTTAAAATTCACCATAGTAATTTTAAAAATCATTTCTTTCATACCTTAGTTGAATATACTAGGTCCCTATGCTTTTGTGGTATCAACTTACATGTTAGTGAACTTTGTATCCTTTTTATGCATTTTCCAGTTCACTATTTTTCAAATCCTAGATTACATTTATTAATCTTGTCTTTCATTTTTCAAGTTATTTTCCTTATGCCACCTAATCTCCTTGTGTATCTTCCTTTGAGATGAAGTGCAAGACTTAGTGGTAACCCTCTTGAATTCACCTAGATTCCTCTAAACTGTCCACATACCATGGATAAACAACCAGTTCAATTTCCTATTATAGATACTACACATCTAGATTACACTAATTTCCATGGGGATAATTCTGAAAATGAGCATTATGAGAATAATAATGATGATACACAAACCGATGTTCATTCTCCACCACATTGGGCTACTAATCCACTTCCACCTATTATTGATAATGACGTTGTCATCAACAAAGATTTGATTCTAAAGAGTTTTAGAGAGAGACTTAGGGAATAATATCAATATCATGCCATCGTCTTACAATCTATCATGGAAATTGAAAATGCTAACCATATTAAATCTTCAATTCCTTTAGAACAACTAGTTAAAATAACACTATAGAGGAAACTATGTCTCAATAACCCCGTGTAGCAGCCCAACCTTATTATGTGGCACCACAGTTATGGCTAATATATCTTTGCCTCCTAATGTGGCTTCCCTTGTGAAAGATATTAAATCTCTTCAATCCAAGGTGTTACATCTTGAGCAAGGTGCCTCTAGACCAACACAGGCTTTAGACTCTTTTACTTTACTTCATACACCATTGGCATGCCATATTGATTTTACACCCTTGCCACCAGGTTTTGTTTAGCCCAAGCTCACTCTATATGATGGCAAAGGTGATCTAAAGACACACTTGAGATATTTTCATGAATCATGCTCAGACTATGTGCCAAATGACTGGTTACTAACCACATTATTTTCATGGAGTTTAAAGTATTATACTTTATAGTGGTTCTATAGTCTACTAAATTAGTTGTTCAAACCATTCAATCCTTTATCTGACATGTTCCTATCTCATTTTAGTGTTAAACATATGTGACAAGGTTTATTATGCACAAGTTGCACAATATAAACAAAGCTCAAATGAGCATCTCACAAATTATTTTCTTAGATATAAGACTATATTGGATAAAATGACTAGCCCCATGGCTGATCAAGAATTACAAGATCTCTTCAAACATAGTCTTCTACCAATTTTGCATGAGTCAATAATGTTCAAAAAGTTTTCTTCCTTCACTAAGTTATGTCATACACTTAAGGAAAGGGAAGTCAAATTAATTTCAATGGGTAAAATCAAGTACACAAGCATATTAGAAACAACAAACAAGAGTAACAATAAAGTCCCATACAAAGTAAAAGATAATGATATCAAAAGTCAAAATCAACCTATAGTTAATGTGGCTTCAAAACCCCCTTAGTGAGTGGTTTTATCAGTGCCTCCTCAGTGAGCCTTTACCAATCAACCAGTATCTATAGCCAGATTCATATAACAACTATTGGAATGCAATGTCTTATCTCTCTGTCCTATTCAGGAAGTTGATATGACAAAGCCTCTTCCACATGGATATGATTAGAATGCATTATATGATTTTTAAAGGGCACCAAGCCACACAAAAAATAGATGCATTAGTTTGAGACACAAGATATAAGACTTGATAGATGACAACCTTATTGATCTTGACACTTCAATTGAGCCTCTGTAGGAAAAGAAAACACAAGACAAGGCTCTAAATTTTTTATCATATCCTTTCCCACAACATTCTAAATAAAAGACAGAGGGCACATTAGGGTTTCACCATGCATATCATGCATACACTCCACCAGATACATACTAGGCACCTTCAACTGAGTCACATCCTTTGAAAAACATGATTGGCATGTATAATTATAGAGTTTTAGCTAGACCTTCGATCTCATTTTGAAAGTAGGAGATAGTTGAGGATGATTCAGATTACTATGCACTCTTTATCAGAGCTTAAATTAATTACCATCCCATTCATAGTGTTCTCTTATATAATGGATCCAGTGTGAACATGTGAACTATGACATTAATTCAACATTTGGAATATTCAAAGTATGATATTGCCTCAATGAACATAGTTATGAGTGGATTTAGTGGGCATATACAAAGTTCATTGAGTGAGATTGTAATTACTCTATAGGCTGGTCTACCACATATGGCCACACCATTTACTATTATTCCTAGTAGAGGAGTCTTTAACATGCTCCTTAGTCGACCATGGATCTAGAAACTTCATGTAGTACCTTTTATTATTCACAGATGCATGAAATATAATCATGCTAATTAGGTAATTATAGTTGCTAAAGTTCTATATGATTTACCACTCCCCACTTCAGATCCAACTCCTACTCTATAGTCACTAGTTTTATCTCCTCCACCAATTACAATTCTTCCTTTAATTAATGTTTAGACATAGTTGAGGCCTCCCTTGCCAGCATAGAGAGTTTATACACTTCCATAAAGGCCTCTCTTAGAGTGATCACTACATCAGTGATAGTTTCAGGACTCTAGATAGTTTTTAGCTATAATATTCACACCTAAGGTAGTATCATTTATGTCTCATGCCTCTACACATAGAGCATATTTTTAGAAATCTTCCTTTACTACCAGATCAGTTCTTAAGAGACCCATAGTTGTATCCACTTCTTAGAGTTATAAGGGGACCACACAGTCAGTTTCCACTACAGAGATTTTAGAGCACTTACAACATACACAAGTTTTAGAGTCATAGTCTCAACCCTTTTACCATGCTTCATGATCATGCATGATCCCTCTGCTTGATATAGGACACTATGATAGGGAGTATCTTATGAGACTCACTAGTTAGTATGGTTTCTTATCAATCTTTATTGTACATAATTTCTCATTGTACATAGTTTTTGTTCACTTTCTTGTACATATTTTCCTTTTGCTTACTTGAACATATCTTATTTAAAAATACTAAAAAATAATATGATATTTCAAAATACCAAAAATAATATAACATGTCAAAATAACAAAAACAATACAACATTTCAAAATACCAAAAACAATATAACATGTCAAAATAGAAAAACATTCAAAAAATTGAAAACTCCAAAAAAATTTCACCTATATGCATTATCCATGCTTTACATTTCTACTACCATGTTAGACTTACATTTTGCTATTTTATGCTATTGGTTTTTGATTTATCTACATTGCCATGCTTCACTTGATCTTCTTTGAGTGTGTGCAATGATACCCAAATCCTTGATTGCTTCACTCTACCCATTGAAGGGGAATTTTATTTCTACATTCAAGACATACATTAACATATCTACCCACTAGGGGCATCTTCTACATGAATACACCATCTAGGTTATGTCATTCTTACACCACACACTCTACTTATCATGTTGATATTCATTACTTACTAGCTTACACAAATTATTCTATAAACACGCACTAGTATATAACACTTATGTATTTCTTAGCATCTACCTAGTCTTGTACTACATGTTTTGCATACTTTCACTTCCTACTTTTATTAGTTATATGTGATAGTATTTCCATCATTTACATGACTTCATTTCTTAATTTGAGTAGCTAGATGTGATTGAATTTCTTAGTTCCTATTTTGTTACTTGTGTGTGACTTAGGACTTTTTCCAATGTCCTTTGCTTGTACTCTTGTATGTGGTTGTGGCCCTTGTGCCAATCTTTCTTGTTTGCAATTATGTGTATGTGGGTATTTGAACACGCCTTATATCCTTGTTTTCCTAGTTTGAGTGACATGTGTCTATGTCCCTAATTTTCTTGGCCCCTTGTCCTCTTTTGTATGCTTCTTTCTTCTTGCCTTATGTGTTTGTTTGCTTATTTAATTCTCAATTATTTTCAATGTTATGATCCACATAATGTGTTATATTCCATTCTTAGATGCCATGATGGACATTATGCTCCATCCCTCCTTGAAAAATAACAACTAACAAGATTTTCAATTTTAGTTCAGTGTATTGCACATGCTATTACATTATTACATCTATTTAGGCATACCCCTATTGATCTAACAATATCCAATACAAACTATGATATATCTTGAGACATCTTTTGGATTATCATTGCTATATCATGTATTTTGTATCATAACACACTTGTAGAGCTCTTTATTTTAGGGTAGTTATTGCAAGGTCTCCATTCCTACCCTTAAAAGAGGGTGCAACAAATAAGGGTTTTATCATAGAGATCAGAGCAGTTTACCAGTAAAAAATTTGTTTTTAGAACACTCAAAACAAAAATCAAAGTTCAAAACATGTAGAGAAGACCATAAAAATAGTGAAAAACATATAACAATAATTAGAAATAGTAAAGGACACGAGCACCCCATTAGGACTATAGTGCCCTACAATAAAGTGTCCACTTTTTGGTACTCCTATCTAAACAATTGAAAACCCATAATTTTCAAAAATAGACAAAAAAGTAAGGTCTATTATAGTTTTGTTAGCTATAGTCCAATTTAGATTGGGAAATTTCAATATAGATTTACTCAAATTATCTAGATGTAGGTGCCATAATTCATGGCATGATGGCTCTCACTTATAGTTTTAGATTGGGTAGTTGGTACAACTTCCTAATCATAATCCATGTTATAGACACCAGTGATTGGGAGAAATGTATGCGACACATTTTCCTTCTTTTCTTTCCAATTATTTGTATTATTGAGGTATTCTTAGTAGTTACATGATTTATTCCATCTATAGGTGGTTTAAATCATTTTAGAGTGGCTTTCATACAAGCCTAGTTCTCAATTTCAGAGTGGCTTTCATTAAGCCTAATCTTCACCTTTACAAGTGGCCAATATTTGGCTTAGTTTTTAGTACACATTCAACTATCCATGCCACAATGTTAGATTACAGAGCATTCATGGGCTTTATGAGCCATCTCATACAACACATTCATACTGGTATCAGTTCATAGTTCACACTTAGTGGTCAATGATGGGGCCAAAGGACTAGTTAGCCTTTGTATTCTTAAGCCACCTACTCAGAGGGATTGGACACATAGTCTAAAAATTGATTAGTACATGCATGATCACATAGCTTCACTATATAGTGGGTGATGATGGAGCCAAAGGGATAGCCTTTGTATTCGTGAGCCATCCTTAGGGAATTGAGGACTCAGCTCCATTCTTGATATTATTCTTGGTACAACACATACCCATCATCACTCAACATCATAATAGGTTTTGTATTGGTTCACATACTCGGTGAGGTATACTCATTCCTTTATCTTCCTCTCTCTTTTACCCAACCTTTATATATTCTTATTTTAAACATATCATGTCTAGTAAGAACTGATCTACTCCTTATTTTCTCTTACAAATTTATGCTTCACATTATGATCTTTCTACGCACACTCAACATCACACATCTTTATGGGCTTCACCCTTGTAGGTAGGTTTAAGTACACTTTCTACTTTTTACTTTATCTTAGTATTTCACTTTGCTACATCATTAGAATAAAAGGGGGGAAAATGTAGTCATATAAAATATACAAATTGGTAGTTTGAGTGTGGCTTGTAACACCCCATCCATAGGTCATTTTTTCATGCTCTTATGACCCTTATAGACACCTTTTTACTAATTACCAATCATTTAGAACCTTCTAAATTATCATTCCACCTCAACCAAGTAGTATTCCCCATGCCAATCCTATTCCCCTAAGTCTCAAGCTTATAGTAAAGGAGTGCCCCATTTGGACTATAGTGTTAGACCCCAAAGCATCCACTTTTTAGTGGTCCTATCCATTTGCACTTTGAGCCCCAATGATCATTTTCATTTGGTCTTTATCCTTAATTATGTTAGCCTAACACAAATACATCTTATCCATGACCAATTATTCTCTATAAAATCTCACTAAAGTGCATTTGAAAAAGAGGTGACAAAACTTAAAAATCAAGCAAGAATACAAACAAATCACTAAAGCAAACTTCCCTATTCTTTACACATAGTCACCCACATAGGTACAAACATACTCAAATCCTCATATCAGTCCCTAACCACCTTAAACACTATAAAATTGGTATTTACATCCACATCACACTATTACATAAAGCACATTAGGTGGGAGAACTACATATGGCTTGATCCCTCTTCGGAGTATTGGTATGTAGATAACATTCTCACACAAGGGGTGTGGATTGCATGTTTAGTAAATCTTACACACTAACCTCTCATCTTTCTCAAGTGACTCAAATATCATTTTATCAAGCATGATGGAAGGTTAGGGTTTCAAGATAAAATCAGATCCATAGTAAATTCCATCAACAACCAACACTCAATTTTTCATAGGCATGCTCATACATGCACAACGTAACTACCCAAAAAGTTTTAGATCTCTGTGATCAATATGGACAACAAAAACAAGAATGAATAATAGTACTGGACACCAAAGCATCCATTTTTTAGTGTTCCTATCCTTTCACTGAATAAAATCCAAATTTAGTTTTATGATACTTTCCTAGTCCTACCTAGCCATTTTCAACATCTGTATTAGTCATTTTAGTCTATTTTCTAGCTAAGTTATATTTCTTCCTATTTATTGTTATTTTTAGAAAGGTGAAGAAGATAAATAGTTGCACAAATTAGGACTATATTTATTTCTATATTATGTACTAATTTATTAATCCAGATCCTTAACTAAAATAGGAATAAAATTTCATTATTCCTAAATAAGTTAAACCAAAGAACATAATTCACAATATGATGATAAAAACCTAACAACTACCTATTATATATACTCTACTTAGCCATGGTTATTCTATAGGCTGACCATACTAAGAACATTGAGAAATGCAACAAGATAATATGAAGGTATGTAAGCCACAAGTCAGCCCCACATATGGATAGATGCACTATATGTTAAGGGTGTAGCACATGCTTCATAGGAGGTGCTCGGTACGTGAGCTGATGGAGAGACTATTGGTAGGTAAATTATGTTTTATTATGTAGTTGTTTTTTATTATGTTGTGAAGGGGTAGATATACTTATTATATAGATGATTTTGATATTATATATATATATATATATATATATATATATATATATATATATATATATATATATATATATATATATATATATATATATATATATGGTATCGAATATACATTTGGCTTGTCTTTAGTAGATGCAGCTATAAATGAGGTTATATGTTCAATGATGGTGCAGATGACACATCATGATATATTGGATGATGTTTTACTAGATTATGATATTTCATAGATGATTGATCCTTTTATACCTTCTACCCTTGATCATGTGAGTTGGTTTAGATTGGTTAGTGTGGTAGCATGAGAGATGTAAAGATGAGGAAATATAGCACAAGTGGCATTACCACCAGGAGTGGGTGATGGGGAGATGCAAACATTGTAGACATTAACTAAGGAGTGGGCCACTCATTTGTCTACATATAGAGAGTTGGCATGTGTATAGGGCTAGGTAGCCAATTTATAAGGATAAATAATGCTATTTCATACATGGATAGAGTAAATATATTTTACTCTTCATAAGTGGAAATCACAAGGATCTATGGGTAGTGTACATTGGCGACTAGATAGGTAAGGCAGACCACAACTATCGATCTGATATTGTATTATGCTGATAGCATTTTGTTGCATTTGTATCAAACATTAGATCCATATATATATATATATATATATATATATATATATATATATATATAACTCATGGATTTTATGGTTGTATTTTTTTTTTAGCATGTGTTTAATATTTGATACAATCTCTAGTAAAATGTATAATATATTTTTTATTCTTTTCTAGCAGTTGTCAATAAATGCATTCTTGAAAATAATGGTAGAAAATGTAAGATCAAAAAATCTAATGTAAAATACATTAGATCGTATTCAAGACATGAAAACATGGAATAAAAAGTAGAACATACTAGATCATGTTGGGAAGTGTGTAATTGATAAATAAAGGAAAAAATCTAACACACTAAATTTGTTGCGAAACATGTAAACAAAATTAAATGATTTTGAAATGAAATTAAATGAAATGTAAAACACACTAAATTATGTTTGGAAGTGTATACAACATAAATAAATAAATTTACCAAAATAAAATGCAAGCTAAGATATGCAAAGGAAGTGAAATGACAAGTAGAAAATGTAGGGTTTGTTTTAATCACTTATTTAAAAAAAATATAGGTATTTTATGACTAAACATGGTATGAATCTTGATGATACTTTTTGAGGAAAACCTAGTCCTATTTAGGGTATTAAGCTACAGCTCACAAAGGGCAAGATGATGAGGTGAATGATAATGATGGTAAATGCTTATGGAGAATAAAGGGATGTTTATGTGGAAGGCTTGGTCATATCCAAGATATTACATTGTAACTCACAAAAAGAAAACAAATAGGGTATGATTAGTTAAAATTCCATATTCATCAAAGAGTAATATTGGGAATGTTAAAGTGAAAAAGGGAGTGGAAAAAAACATGATATAGGTGTTTGTAATAATCATTAGTAAGTATAAGACATACTAATAAAATAGGTAAGTGCTAAGAATTTAATATATGATAAAGTAATAATATATTTGTTCATATTAGAAACAAAACATTTGGAAAATAAGTATATTATTTAGATCAACTCATGAAGGTGATATATACAAAAAATTAGAATAGGCCTACCTTCCCATAATGTGTTTCCCATTCCTCAGGATCCCTTATAGAGCCGTCTATCTACTATGAATATCATGTACTTGTGTGATAATTTAGGTAGCACTATATAAATTTTTAAGACCTCATATCCTAGTTTACTAGACTACTGCACCCTAATGGACATTAACTCTATCACGAGGCCAACTGTGGAGTTTTATCTTTGACTAGAAATAGGAGATGCGCTAAGATATGAATCACATCTTTTGGTGTGATTTTCACTTTTTAATGTTTTTATTTTTATTTTTATCATTGTAGGTTGTTTAAATGATTTTGCATTTTAACTTTTTTATGGTTTTTTCTATTCCTCTTCCATATGGATTTAGATTAACCAAACATGAGTGATAAAAGTGATAAACACATATAATATTTAGGCTTTGGTTACAAGATATAAAATAGATAAATATTTTGTCATATTTAATAAATAATTAGGCTTACCCATAAACATGTATGCGATCTCAAGACTAACCATATTCATGCTTAGTATTAAGAGAAAGTAAAGATCATATAGATTTGTGCATGTAATGATAGAATGAGACATATGCTTATCAATTGATCATAGGGTAAATATAGTATATTAAAGGGTGTGGGATGGAACCATAACACAATAATAACTATCTGATTCCAATAAATGATGTAACATATGTAAAAATAAATCATCTTAAAGATAAATAGGGGAAAAGTAAATGAAAATTAAATTAATCCATGAAACATTTTTAAGTGATAATTGAAACATAATATTAATAAATGTTCATAAATCAAATCCAAATAATATGAAACTATAATAAATAATGAGATAAAACACCATGATGTGTTCATGGGTACTGATAAATTTCAAAGCAAAAATGATCCATAACATCTGATACATACTTGTGTAACTGTACTCTGACTTTTATCAAAGTCTCATTGATATTTATAGAGAGATATGAAAAGACTTCTTGATGCACCATATCTATAAAGAAAGTTGGTATCCTATAATAATAATAATACTCATGGGTTATCTCCTACAAGGGACACTCAATGCAAGGAATTGATGTCATGTTTTGATGAACATCCTCAGATCTATGAGTAAATTTGGGTTATGAAGAAGGTTAATCCTTTGTTTATGAAAATATTGAAGTATGCAACTAAAATGGTGAAGGCATAGGCCATGAAAAACAATGAAAATTATTTTATATCACTCAACATCTATCAGTATGATGTGTGCTACACTGATACCAAAGAAAATAAACCTACCCATATTTATGGATGTATTATGTAAGTATCTTAGGAGGAGGTAAGATTTTATCTATAAACTTTTCCTTATCTTGATGAAGTGTATCAATTTACTATCAAAGATGTCAGCAATGACTGTAAGAATGAATGCACATGACATAAAAACAACAAGTACATCTAGGGATATATTTTGAATATTAGATATATATTGTAGAATTAGAGGGTGAAGCTTGTTATTGCTGATGTGCATGATAATCCTTGGTCCAATGACTAAAAACTCTATAGAACTCACAATATGGCTCATATTCTCATTGTGTCGATAAGGGATTGAGATTAGGAAAAGGTAGTATACCATCACCAATAGGAGAAAAATTTAGAATATTGTAGAGTAAAAATTTACTCTACATTTTATTCTATTTTTTCAGTCACGTGCCGCAAAATTTTTCCTTCGCTTACTGTGGTCTGAGATGGTGAAGTTTTGAAACAGAGCACGGGCTCTATTTTTTCTTTTTGATTCATTTTGTCTAAGTGTCAGGGTAAAGTGGACGCTGACAAGTGTCATCCTCTGAGGCATCTTTTATCAAGTGGAAATGCCAAGTGTCATTGTCTGAGGCACCTTTCATATTTTCTATGAGTTGGTCAAAATGTGCCACGTATCTCACAGTAACTCAATGAAACATCTAAGTGTCAACGTCCATAGTTACATATCAGCACCCACATTTTATCTCTTTGCAATGAAAGGATTTCAAAAGGCTAAGTATCGAGATTAGGCAAAAAATGCCAAGTGGCAATAGCGGAAGGTCTCAGTGTTGCTTTTCTAAAAGTAGCAGAAACTTCCACGTATCCCAGCTGAAGAGGGCAAAAGTCACCACGTGTCAGCATCTAAAATATTTTTGGTTCAAGGCCTTGGTTCAATATCCTTAGTTTAATGCCTCAGTTTATGTGTAAATGGTGTGCAGTGTTGAACCATTGAACTGTTGAACCATTGAACCATTTTTTGGTTTAATCGGTTGGTTCAACAACTTACTACAATTAGGTAGTTCAAAGGAGCATCCCAAAAAACAAAAGGGTTAAGTGCCCTTTCGAAAGGTAGTAAGGCATAAGCAAACCATTCAAGCGAAGGATACCAAGTGTCACCTACTGAGCACCTTTCTACTCCATTCCTAGAAGAGGCAGAAGATGCCATGTATCTTCCCAAAAGTAGTAGAAGCCACCACATGTCACCATCTGAAAGATCTTCTTCATGTTTCATTACTGAATAAAGATTGTGGTGGGTCCTGGGTTTTATTTCTAAAATTATACAAAAGCTACCAAGTGTCACCATCCATAGGATCCTAACATGTGCCCCAAACATTTCCATAGTATAGCTAAAGAGCAGTGGAGATTGCCACATGTCTTTTATTGAAGTAAGCTGAGATCAACACCTGTCCCTATGTTCCTTTTAAATTTACTTAGGTAAGAGATGTTGTGGGTCTTATTTTATTTCAATCTATTGAGATTTCAAGGAAGTAGATGGTGATAAGTATCAAAGGCAGAACGATCCTGAGCCAAGACACAAAAGAGTATAAGCTATGTAAAAAATGTCGCATGTCTTCGATAGTTGCTACAAAACATGACAAGTGTCATCCTCTGGTGTCTCTTGAAGTAATAAGAATATTTGTAGGGAATTGACTAAGTGTCCTCTTCCCTTTAATAGAAGAGAGAGTCCTATGTATCTATTTTAACAAGTGAATTGTAAGGAAACAAAATGTTTTAGAATCTAAGAACTATCTTTTGATAGACACTTCCAGCTCAGTTAGAGTTCTTTTGGTAGACTTAAAGCGCAGACCCAAATGCATTCAAAAAAGCTTAAGTCCAGGATCAAGAGGAGGAAGAGATGAAGAGGAAAACTCAGCAAGATTTATTTACAGTAGATGGAGCAGTTCACGGGGTAGATATCTGGGGCTTGCAAACATTGAAAGCACCATCTATTTGTCCCCTGTGAGATAAAGGCAAGATAGATAGTTGTGCGGCTAAGCAGGTGATCGAATGAGAGATTCAAGGTTAGGAGGAGGCACTAGACATGAATTGACACACCACAGTCAGGGCAGCCACCCTACTTCAGCATGGCCCTTCTTGACAAGACCAGAATGCATCTAAGGCATTGAATGCATCAAATGGGTCACTCCATGGGACAAAGTGCCAAGCCTCCTTTAGGCCTCTATATAATGTAATCTCTTGTGTCATTTGGAGGGAACCCAAGGCTATAAAGAGGAGTGCAGGGATCACCAATGAGGGGCAGATGGAGGGAGAGAAATTTTGGAGAAAATTATTGTCAAGAGTCTTAGACTTTCTAGAGCTGTGATTAGGAATATCATTTGCCTTTATTCTATTTTTTTTAGTTGTAAAGTTCATGTAACTGTGCATGTTTATGTGCCTTTTATGTGGCTGGAGAATTAATGAGAAGATAGAGTTCTGTGCCTTTGTTGATGTTTCCTGTATCATTACGAAAGTAGTGTAAGCTGTGAGCCTCTATTTCTATTGTTTCTATCTTTTACATTAATCATGCCTTGTTTGCTCTTTAATGTAATTGAATCTTACATATAGTTTCATTGTGCTTAGGATTAAGGATCAAAATTACATTCAAGTGCATTGCCATAGTTAGATTTTCTTTCTTTGCATTTGTGTTTCTGTTTAAATTCCTATCCCTTTTCCCCCAACACTTGATATAAAGAAGAGACCAACTTCTTAAAAATATGGAGGTTGTTTCAAGGCACATGTCCCACATCTTGAAACTTCCCATTGTTGGTGTTTGAAACAAAGCACAACTTTAAAAATCAATAGTTTTTTTACTATTAGATTCTTTATTCCCTTTTTCTTGGCTAATAGGAGCCCATGTACTAAAGATTCTATGGATGTAGCCTTTAGGGCTTAATAGAAGATTTTGAAGCTTTCAATATCGAGATAGTCCCTAGGAGTCAAAATTTTGAAGCTGATAGGACAGCCTAAATTGGCTCATAGTTTAATCCAGCAACTGGCCTATTAATTAACAATGAGTCAGTAAAAGTTATAGTGAGGCCAACTGTTCCAGACAATGATGAGAATTGGCAAGTATTTGAAAATGATTCTCAGGTAATCTCATTCTTTCAACAATCAAATGAGTTTGCTGATCAGTTGTAAAACAAAATTGAGGAAGCATATGGAGATCAGATTATACAATTGAAGACTAATAAGCTCCCCAAGGGCTTGATCACCTTAGAAAACTTATTTGATCTAGAGGATGTAAGCCTGGAGAAGAAAAGGTTCTAGGTAGATAAAGTAGATTATTCTGAAATAGAGGTGAGTCAAGGGAAAAAACTAAAAGTTGGGAATTCTGCAACCCAAGTGGAAAAAGAAAGACTAATTAAATTGTGCAAAAAATATGATAGAGTCATAGCCTAGAGCTATGAATACCTTCATGGATACAATAGAGACATTATTCAGCACACAATAGAACTGACTAAAGGATCTAAGCCCATCAGATAGAAATAGAGGCCAGTAAATCCAAGGATTGAGCCTCTAATGGTAGATGAGTTGCAAAACCTTTTAGATTCCAAAATAATTTTTCCAATCAAGCACTCAACCTAGGTATCAAATCTAGTACCAGTTAGGAAAAAGAATGGAGATGTAAAACTGTGTGTAGATTTCAGAGATCTAAATAGAGCATCTCTGAAAGATCACTATCCCTTGCCCTCCATGGAACAAATTCTACAAATTGTGGCTGGATCAGAGAGATTTTCTTTGCTAGATGGTTTCTCTGGATATAATTAGATTTGGTTGGCTGATGAAGACTAGTACAAAACTGCTTTTACTACCAAATGGGGAACATTTGCATATGCTAAGATGCCATTTGGCCTATCAAATGTAGAAGCCACCTTCCAAAGAGCTATGGATGTAGCCTTTGGGGAACTTATAAATAAAATCATCCTGATTTATCTGGATGACCTCACTATTTTTTTAAAAAATGTTGTTGATCATTTTGATCATTTAGAATTTGTCTTTAAGAAATGTCAGGATTTTGGAATATCATTGAATCCCAAGAAATGCACCTTTGTTGTGCCTCAAGGCAAATTATTGGGACATATAGTATCTAAAGAAGGAGTTTCCATAGATCCTAAAAGAATTACAGCTATTTTAAACCTACCTCTTCTAGTAAATAAAAAGGTAGTTCAGTCCTTCTTGGGAAAGATTAATTTTATCAGTAGGTTCATATCTGATTTTGTAGGCTTGGTGAGACCAATGACACTCTTGCTAAAGAAAGAACTAATTTTCAAATGGACTACAGAAGGAAAGAAAGCCTTTGAAGAGATCAAGAAGGCTATCTCAATAGCCCGAGTACTAAAAAAACCCAAATTTTTCCAAGCCTTTTGTAATATATGTCTATGGAGGAGAGTTAAGTATTGTTGTTGTCTTAACCCAAAAGGATGATAGACTGGAGGGAGAACACTCAATAGCCTTTTTATCAAGAAATCTCAGGGATTATAAAACTAGGTACAACTTTGGAGAGAAACAAGTGTATGCCATGGTAAAAGCCCTCAATAAATTTAGGCATATGGTATCAGGGAGCAAAATTCTAATACTCATAGCTCACCCAAGTGTCAGAGAATACATCATGGAGGGAGAAATTACTGAGAAAAGAGCCAACTAGATTACTAACATCCTTGAATATGATGTAGAGGTCAGGCCCACTAAGTTAGTCAAAGGCAGGGGTTTGTGCCAATATATGACCCAAGGGCTTGAAAAGATGGTACCTGAAGAGACAAATTCAGAAGGAGAAATAGAGATGGTGTTTTAGATATAAGAGGTTGATTAGGAATCCTGGGTCACAAACATGATTCATTTTATGAAGTATGGAATTTATCTGAGAGAACTCCCTCAAAATAAGAGAAGATACTATAAGATACAAGGAGTTCATTTTGTTTTAATTGAATAGGTCCTTTTTAGAAGAAATTCTAGTGGTAAATTGTTAAGATGTGTAGAAAAAGCTGCGGCTAAGAAAATACTACACGAGATGCATCATGGAGTATTAGGGGGGCATTTTTTTGCAAAGACCACAGCCATAAAGATAAGTGAGATAGGATATTTTTGGCCTACTTTATTTGTAGATTGTTATTAGCTGGTTAAAAAATGTCATTCCTATCAATATTACATGGGGATGAGAAGGAATGTAGCAATGCCCCTTAGTCCTATAATTGTGGATGAAATTTTTTCTCAATGGGGTCTTGACTTCATTAGAATGATAAATCTAGTGTCTAGTATGGGCCACAAATGGATATTAACTGCCACAGATTACTTCACCAGATGGACCAAGGTAGTCCCACTTAAGGAAGCAATAGAAAATGTGATCCTAGATTTTCTAGGGAGTATCACTATTCACTTTGGGGCTCCTCACACCATAATTTCAGATAATGCTAAAGCATTTTTGGGGTCTAAAGTATCCGAATTTGCATTAAAACATGGAATATATCTGAAAATTTCCTCTAACTATTACACTCAAAGGTAACGGTTTAGTAAAATCAACTAACAAGAACCTAATTAGACTCATAAAAAGAGTAGGGGTTGATCATCACAAAGAGTGGCATAAAGTGCTTAATTTAGCACTATGGGCTGATAGAATCATGCCTAAACAGGTGATCAAAATGTCCCCATATGAATTGGTCTATGGAAAGTCTATTGTAATCCCCCTAAGCTTGGAGATCCCTGCCCTCCACCTGATCAAACAAATTGAAATTGAGGAAAATGGCCCCATGCAGGTTAGAATTGCAGAGCTTTTAGAAGTTTAAGAGAAGAGGGATACGGCCCATGATTCATTAATTAAGCATCATGGAATGGTTAAGGATAGTTTTGATAAAAGGACTTCAAATCCTCATTTTGAGGTAGGCTCAATTGTTTTAAAATGGGATGCAAGAGTCGCCAAGCCAGGTCAGCATACTAAATTTGAAGCATTATGGACTGGCCTGTATAAAATTCACATGTGTAAGCAGAGGGATTCATTCAAACTGGAATCAATGGAAGGAGAACCTGAAGAGATTCTTATAAATGGAATTTATTTGAAGCATTTTAGTTAACTCGGGTCTCTAATATATTATAGTTAGATAGTTTCCCATTCCCGTATTATTTTGTTTTCGCATTGTTGTTTTCCCACTTTTCTTTTAAACTAAGTGTTCTTTGAACACATTATCGGTGGCTCAAAAAGTTTTTCAAATTCTTCAAATTCTCGACACATTGAATGTTTCCCAAATCTTTAGAAATCTCTAAGGTACCTTGCACTACCACTTGCATAACATGTCTAACTCGTTGTCTCAAGAAGATTGAGTAGGATTTGCTAACAGTTATCTGAGTTAATGCCATTGAGACTTGATAGGTCAATAAATACCTCTTGGCAAGGTTTAAAGTTTACATATTCTCAAACATTCTTATAGCTACGCAAAAATATCTTGCTACTTGCATTTTTTGTGCTTAGTAAATTACTTTAGTGAAAGCGTCTCTGATTTGCAAAGATTCATACAAGTTACCATAGAGAAGATACAAAGATGGAGGGGGCACAATCTTCATATCAAGGAGCTAGGATGTATGAATCCCTTGATAGGTTTCTTGTAAGTAAATCATATGCTTTAGCTCTCGCACAACCATTGAAGGCCTATCCAAGGACCAGGTTTCTTGAAGTTGGTCTAGTAAGTGATTCAGTGAAAATAAAAGATTATGCAGATGGCATCATGGACCCAATTTTGCAAAGAGCTAGTAGCAAAACTCTTAGAGAAGGGGCACACCAAAGGTGTCTATGGAGAGCCAGAGTAGGGGAATACAAACCATTCACCATGAGGATATAGACCTCACAACTAGTTCAGTTCATTATCATAGCTGTGCATTCATGCCCCAACTTGGTTGAATTATGTGCATACTTGCTCCATGCACCTTCAGGCACCATTCAATGAGGCCCATTCACAGTGCAAATAACACTGCAAGTTATTAGGGATATGTTAGCCTTGCATCATGATAGTATAACTATGTTTCCCATTATTGCTAAAATGCAAAGAATGTGGGCAAACATCAACACTCAGTTAAGGTTCTTGAGATCCAAACTACAAATGGATGATGATGACACTATAGTACCCACACTCCCTATACCAAGAGCATAATTCACCCAGGCTAGCCAAGATGCATTATCAATGATGGTTTTCATCTTTGGCATGAAAGATGACATGGCAGTGTATGTAGAACAAATGGCTATCCCTTTCAGACTGAAGACTGTTGACAAAACCTAGGAGTATCGGCTTGACATTTTTGAACAAATTGCTTTCTCGATAGTAGAACAATTGGCCCATTTCAAATCAAAAGGAGTGTTCAAGTATTATTCCTATTTGTTCCACCTCATGATTTTTTAGAATTCTAAACTCTTTGCCCAACATATGTATCTTAATATGTATGACCCAGATTTTGATCTCCAAAGAACCATTCCTATGTCTACATGGACACACATTTTGTCAGAGACCAATGACCCATATGAATTTTGGGAATCATTTGTCACCCCTACTTTTTGCCACCTCAGCCTTGAACTAGTTATGAATAGGTTATTCTCTAGTGTTTCAAATCTCCTGGCTAGCCGCCCCATTCCTTACGATTTCTATTTTGGATCCCACCATACTATTATAAGAGTCCATGGTTTTTGTGGGGAACCAATATTTCTACCTAAGATTCTGACTCTTAGGTTAGCATTCCTTGAGGTCACCATCCATGTATCCATAGTTGACAATGAATTTGGTTTTGGGAAGAGAAAAATAAAAATGTATGATCTTCCGTGGATGACAACAAGCATGGTTTTGGAAACCAGAGATGCAGAAGTTGTGTTGCTCAGAAAGCTAGCCTTTCTAGGTTTCCTTCTAGTGGAAGACAAATGGGTTTATGACCCAAATGGTTTTATGGCTGCCTAGGTAAGGACTCATAGGTTGGCAACCAAAATTTTGCATGAAGGCCACCCATTTTGGGAGAACAGAAGAAATCTTAGGGAAGACATTCTTGGATTTTATGTTGAGTTAACAGACTTGCCCCTCCCACAGAATAGGCCATGGGAGACGTTTTATGTCAAGCAGAGAGATTATGATCCTAAAGTCAAAATGACATCTAGCTTAAGGAGATCATTAAAGAATAAAGATTGGGATACTGAAAAGATAGAGGCCTATTGGAAATATAGGCAGGAAATTTGTCAAACAACCCATTCTTTTGGAAATGTACATATAGATGAAAGATGGGAAGAACTATGGGATGAGTGTCATCTCTCCCCTGTATCTAGCTTAGAGATAGGTAATTTGCTGACACCAGGTGAAGAGAAAGAAGATAGGGCCAGATCAAGCCAGGAATCACAAGCCTTAGAGCAAACTACAGCCACATCAACTGTACTAGTTTGGTCTCAATCCTTTAGTGCTATAGAAATGCAAAAAAGTGTGGTACCTTCATCATCACAAGCTTCCCAATCGGCCTCGGTTATAGATATTCCTAGTTCTCCACAAGAAGTAGATGTGGAAGGAAAAAGGATGCAACAAGAAGAAGAGACACCTAAGAAATGAAAGAGGGTGCAGTTCTAGTTCGATTTAGAAGAGGATACGAAAACCACATAGTGCCAATTATAGGGTACTATAATTTCTCCTTAGGTAAGTACTATTCCTCCCTCTCCTTCTCAGTCTATTTCTTCCCCTACCACTTCTACCATTCCCATTTCTCACTTCACCCCATTTGTGCCACCTCAAGCTTTAACATTACCCCATCTCTCCCCTTTTGCTCCTAAGAAACCTTTCCCTTAGATTGCCCATAACCAACAATTGGCTATTCAATATGGTCTACCACAGGGACACCCTTTTGCGGGTGGGCACATTGCCTCTCCTTCCACCTTCCAGACCCAAGCAAATGCTGCTAGGAAGGCAAGGGAAGCCCAAAGAGAGAAGAAGAAGATCAAAGAGAATAAAACTTTGGCTACAGCCCATTTGTGGTCAAAATTTGACCCCATCTAGCAGTAATTAACAGTGACTCATTTATCACCAAATGTAATAAAGCCAATGGAGTAGATGTAGCTAAAAGATTACACGATGAATGCTGTGGCCATTGACATGTCACTCTTCAAGCCACAAGACAAAGTTAAGCTACTAACTGAATCGACTTCTATAGTTACTAAAGATTATTTGAGGATATGAAGAAGGCTATAGAAGATGGAAGCTGAGCTAGCAAAGGAAAAGGCAAACTATGACAATTTGACCTCAAAAATCAATAGCAAAAATAATGAGGTAGAGAATTTGAATAAACAATTGCAAAATATTGTTTCTCTTCAGACTCACTGGGCATTTCAAGCCCAAAATGATTCTTTAAAGGTAGAGCTCACAAAAATAAAGAATGCGGTGACAACCCTCAAGTGAGAAAAGGTAGCACTACAAGGAAAGTGCGAGGAACACCTATTGTAGGTTACCCAATTGCAACAAAATCTACTGGCTGAATAGAATAACACCACAATCATAATAGCCCAATTTCACTTAGAGCAACAAAGAGCAGCACAATTGACACTAGAGCTGGCCAATAGGCCAAAGAGTGTTAGAGTATTAAGTCTAGTAAGGGAGCTATACAAATCCATGTGGAAGAGAATCTCTTCAGAGATTATTTAGCTCACCTTCCTACTAAATGCACAAAAATTATGCAAAAAGGTGGAGATTTCAGTTGTAAATACTCTGGCTACAGTCTCTAAGAGAGTAATAGACTCGCAAACATTGCTACAAAAGCTTTATGATGAAATAGATGAAACATTGTTAGTATTAGGAATCAATGATAGAATGGTCACTACTAAGTGAGTAAATGAGGTTCTCAATTGCAATTCCATAGCTAACAGTTGCAAGGAGCTTTTGGATGTCATGAAGGAAGGAATCAATGAGATGAAGCAACATGTTGAAGATCTAGTACAATTAGGTCTTCCTTCTCCATTTCTTGATGATGATACCATGCTAATGGTAGAAGAAATTGAACCATTGCTGTTGGCTAGACAGAATGATCAAATAGTTTTCTAGTGTCTAAGGGATGATTCATCAGTCCTTGAAGTAGAAGCTGTCTTGGTTCTTATTTCCCAGCTCGAATTCAAATTGAAGGCTATTATTCAAATTTTGCAAAAATTTTCACACAAGGATATCATTAACCTTGATTTAACCTTCAATGAATTGAAAAATAAGCAAGGGTTATCTAATGAAGAGTGGTCCACCTACTAGACAACATTGTTGAAGCTGTGATTTTGAAATTTTGATTTAGCAGCACTCGTGGTTTCTTTTTGAGTAGGCTCAAAAGTCCTTAGAGTCACCAGTAACTATAGAATAAAAATTTACTCTACATTTTATTCTATTTTTTTAGTTGCATGCCACAAAATTTTGCCTTCACTTACTATTGTCTGAGATGGTGAAGTTTTGAAATAGAGCACGAGCTCTATTTTTTCTTTTTGATTCATTTTGCCTAAGTGTCAGGGTAAAGTGGAAGCTGGCAAGTGTCATCCTCTGAGGCATATTTTCTCAAGTGGAAATTCCAAGTGTCATCATTAGAGGCGCCTTTCATATTTTCTATGAGTTGGTCTAAATGTGCCACGTATCTTACAGTGACTCAATAGAACGTGCCAAGTGTTAGCGTCTACGGTTACATATCTGCACCCACATTTTATCTCTTTGTAGTGGAAGGATTTTAAAAGGCTAAGTATCGAGATCAGGGGGAAAGTTCCAAGTGGCAATAGCAGAAGGTCTCAATGTTACTTTTCTAAAAGTAGTGGAAGCTACCACATATCCCAGCTGAAGAGGGTGGAAGTCACCACGTGTCAGCATCTGAAATATTTTTGGTTTGAGGCCTTAGTTCAATATCCTTGGTTCAATGCCTCAGTTCATGTGTAAATAGTGTGCAGTGTTGAACCATTGAAATATTGAACCATTGAACCATTTTTTGGTTTAATCAGTCAGTTTAACAGCTTAGTATAATCAAGCAGTTCAAAGGAATGTCCCAAAAAACCAAAGGGTCAAGTGCCCTTTTGGAAGGTAGTAAGGTGCAAGCAAACCATTCAATCGGAGGCTACCAAGTGTCACCTACTGAGCCCCTTTCTAATCCATTCCTAGAAGAGGTGGAAGATGCCACATATCTTCCCAGAAGAGGTAGAAGATGCCATGTATCTTCCCAAAAATAGTGGAAGCCGCCACGTGTTACCATCTGAAATATCTTCGTGTTTCATTGCTGAATAAAGACTATGGTGGGTCCTGGGTTTTATTTCTAAAAGTCTATGGAAGCTACCAAGTGTCACCATCCATAGGAGTCTAACATGTGCCCTGAACATTTCCACAGTATAGCTAAAGAGTAGTGGAGATTGCCACATGTCTTTTGTCGAAGTAAGTGAAGATCAACGCCTATCCTTGTGTTCCTTTTAAAGTTGCTTAGGTAAGAGATGTTGTGGGCCTTATTTTATTTCAAGCTATTGAGATTTAGATGAATCAGATGGTGACAAGTGTCAAAGGTGGAATGATCCTAAGCCAAGACACAAAAGAGTATAAGTTATGAGAAAAATGTCGCGTGTCTTCGATAGTTGTTGTGGAACATGACAAGTGTCATCCTTTGGTGTCTCCTGAAGTAATAAGAAGATTTTTATGGAATTAACTAAGTGTCCTCTTCCATTTAATAGAAGAGAGCATCTTGTGTATCTATTTCAACAAGCAAACTGTAGGGAAATAGAATGTTTTAGAATCTAAGAACTATCTTCTGATAGACACTTCCATCTCAGTTAGAGTTCTTTTGGTAGACTTAAAGTGCAGACCTGAATGCATTCAAAAAAGCCTAAGGCCAAGATCAAGAGGAGGAAGAGATGAAAAGGAAAACTTAGTGAGAGTTATTTCCAGTAGATGAAGCAGTTCACTGAGTAGATATCTGGGGCATGTAAACATTGAAAGTGCCATCTGTTTGTCCCCTATGAGATAAAGGTGGGATAGACAGTTGTGTGGCTAAGCAGGTGATGGAATGAGAGATTAAATCTTGGGAGGAGGCACTAGACATGAATCGACATGCCACAGCCAGGGCAGTTGCCCTGCTCCAGCATGGCCCTTCCTGACAAGACCATAATGCATCCAAGGCATTGAATGCATCGAATGGGTCACTCCATGGGACAAAGTGCCAAGCCTCCTTTAGGCCTCTGTATAATTTAATCTCTTTTATCATTTGGAGGGAACTTGAGGCTATAAAGAGGAGTACAGGGATCACCAATGAGGGGGAGACAGAGGGAGATAAATTTTGGAGAAAATTATTGTCAAGAGTCTTAGACTTTCTAGAGCTATGATTAGGAATATCATTTGCCTTTATTCTATTTTTTTAGTTGTAAATTTTATGTAACTATGCATGTTTTCGTGCCTTTTATGTGGCTAGAGAATTAATGAGAAGATAGAGTTTTGTGCCTTTGTTGATGTTTCCTATATCATTACGAAAGTAGTCTAAGCTACGAGCCTCTATTTCTATTATTTCTATCTTTTACATTGATCATGCCTCATTTTCTCTTTAATGTAATTGAATCTTACATATAGTTTCATTATGCTTAGGATTAAGGATCAAAATTACATTCAGGTTTGCCATAGTTAGATTTTCTTTCTTTGCATTTGCATTTCTATTTAAATTCCTATCCCTTTTCCCCCAACACTTGATATAAAGAAGAGACCAGCTTCTTAAAAATTTGGAGGTTGTTTCAAGGCACATGTCCCACATCTTGAAACTTCCCATTGTTGGTGTCTAAAACAAAGCACAATTTTAAACATCAACAAATACTATCAGGACTAGGTTGGGACACTACAATAAATGAGTTCAAAGTGGGTTGATGTAGTGTAACCAACATCTTGGAGGAACTAAGATGGAAGGATCTGAGAATTTATTTAACTAGTAAGGTCCTATTATAACATGGTCAAGAAACATACTTCGAAGGGGATAATCAAGGAGTGGAGGATAAGTAGTGCATGTGTGTGTGTGATCCATCTCAGATCTATGAACATAAAATAAATAAGAACTAATATTAGGTACTATAAAAGGAGAGGGAACTACATGAATAGGAACTAAAATCATGTTGTAAAGAAGAATGATATCTAAGTATCTCTACATCTTTAGCTTGAGAAAAACCAACTAAAAAGGGATCATCTAAAGAATATCCATCATCATAATAAGGAGTGAGAAGATCAATAGGTCATGTGTCAATTATTTTATTATTCAAAGAGGCATGATGTATGGATTGTTTAGTTTTTTTTAGAGTGATAATAATTTCATCTAATGTTTTTGACAAGATAGAGGTCATAGAGAAGGAGGTAATTGAGAAATTATGTGAGGAGAGAGATTAAATGTTTTGATTTTAAAACTAATATCATCAAGCTCATCATCGTATGAATCTAAAATATTAGATGGTATGCTTCCTATTAATTCAGGGTGACCATTATAACCTCTATTAGATTTTATGGGGTAATTAAAGAGTTTTAAATTATGAAAAAATTCTAAGTAAATGTTCAAGGGTAGGTATATTAAAACAAATTGTTTTTGGAATTGTTCAAAATTCCAAGGCTAAGTATCTCCTAAAATCTTGTCTATAGAAATGTCATGAGGAAATTTAGCACATTGGCATGTTGAAGAGGCTATGGCTCTCATGCAATGTGTCCAAGGTCGACTAAGTAAAATGTTATATGATAGTGGGAAATTAAATATCATGACTTTGATATGCACTGTGACAAGGGAAACCATGATAGGAATCCACACATACCCTAAAGGAGGTATTTATATTATATCATATCCTTGACATGTAATTTGAATATATTTGAGATTATATTTAGAAAATTCGATGTTTTAATAAAATTGAGGGAAGCCACACAAGCACATGAACCTTTATCAATTGTAGCACACTTAACTTGGATATCTCCTATTTGGAAATTAATGAATAAAGAAAGATCAACCACATGAAGTACTATCTCATCATGAATCATTGGAGTGATAGGTAATTTGAGTGAAATAAAAGTATCTACCATTTTTTCAACATGTATAGACTTTCTTCAGACTACTGACTAATGTTATCTTCAAACCCTGACAAAGTAACTTATTACCCCACATGTGGGGGATGAGGGTTGTTCATTTCAAATAAAATTTACATTAAATGATTATGATGATGAGGGGAAGTTATCATAACTTATAATAAAATAATTTGAGATGGGATATGTGAAAATTTGGTTATAGGATCTTGTTTATCATACCCCATTATAGTTTTATCAGATAAAGGTGCATAGTGTTGAAGTAAAGCCTTTAAGTATGTAGTAGAAGTACATTTAAATTGATGTTGGTGAGGTGTATTCAATTTGGATTTATTTAATGTGGGTTGACTAATTATATATGATTGTGCTTACTTAGATGACGTGGTTGAATAATTAGTTATGTTGTGTGAATGAGAGGAAGAGATACTAGTCATATAATATTTTGGGATATCTAAGTGAGGTATATTGGTTAAATTAGGGGTAGAATTTATATCGATAGTATGTGAGTTGTTATCTGACTATGACAATTTATTGGACACTTGTGAGTTTGTTGAATATATTAGAATTGGTTCTGTGTGCACCAATTTTTTGAGATGAGATGGGTAAGAATCTTGAACAATATGGAATGTTAGGAAATTATTGTAGTTATAAGATAGATAAGTACCGATATAAAAAATAAATATCCTCACATTATTTATATTGACAACACTATCATGATGTATATTAGTTTTAGTATCCACATAACTTTCAACATTATTAGTAGTGGGAGATTGGGTAGTACTAACTTGATGACTAGGAAGGGGATCCTTATAAATAGCTAAATGAGTGTTAGCCTAATGAAGGGATTCATGTTTAGTTTTGGTTTCATGATAATTAGCTACTAATTTTTAATCTTTTTGATTCATAAATATGAGTTATTCATGATCAAAGTTAGGTCCAAGAAGGTATTCCATAACAAAGGTTCTTAATTAGAGACAAGTTTCATAAGAATGGCCCTAACTTGCATGATACCAACATAATTTATGTGGATCATACGAATGTTTGTTAGAGTGATTAGGATCAAGATGTCATGATTAAGGTTGAGGAATATGCCTTTGAATCTCTAATGTGGATAAATTATATGTTATTTATTCTAATTGAATAGTTTTACAAATATCTTATTTATAAATAGATCCATGCTCAATATAGTCCCTATAAAATAGGAATACCATTATCCCAATATCCCTAAAAAGTATGGTTTCAAACAAAAATCCTCCCAAATATGTTTTGGGGATTAAAAAATGCTCAAAACAAAATATTTATGGAATGTTTGATTAACAAACTAATAACCTATTAAAAACTATCTATTTTGAATAATAACTCACTTATATTGATTTTTCAAATGGTGAATTAATCACCCCTAGGTTATTACTAATATTTCCCCACCCTTCCCCACACCCCGCGCCCACCCCACCCCCTGACCTCATCATAATTTAGAATCATCTTGAGTAAACAAGAGAGAGATTATCTAAATGGCTTGATTTTTTCCCATGAAATTGATTTAGTGAAAAAATCTACATGTGTTATTGATCTATTGGGTAATATTGGAACTAGATATTATTTTTCTAAACATGTTCATGAATGAAATGTACTTCCACCTCAATGTGTTTGGTGAATTCATAAAATAAATGATTGTGAACAAGATTCATTACTCATTCATTGTATACTTAAAGGGTTTTTGGATGATTTTGTGGTATTAAAAATACTTTGTGTATACATCTGAGCCAAATTTCTTCATAAACAAATCCTATTACTATGTGATATTCTAATTCTATGGAGGACCTTGAAACACAAGTTTGTTTCTTTATCCCCAATTATATCCATCTAGACCCCTAAAAGAATACAAACCATGAAGTAGAGTTTATGCCATTAATGTTACCTACATGATCTGAATCTAAATATCTTATGAATAAGAAATTATCATTCTTATTATATTCTAGGCTAAAATCCATGGTTCCTCTGATATATCTCAATATTCATTTTGTTGCATTCCAGTGGGAAACTTTGGGATCTTGCATGAACCATGAGAGATAACTGATAACATAGCTAATTTCTAGATTAGTATAAGTTAGGTAAATGAGACTCCCTATCAACTACTGATATAAATTTGCATTTACCTATGGTGATGTTCAAGATAATTGATATCTTATATGCATTGGTGTAGAAATTAAATTACAATCCATCAAGTAAAAATTCTTGAGATTTGTCCTATTATATTTTAGCTAAGACAAAAATATGTGATTTTATATGTGCCAAACTTCCAAACCAAGATAATAATGTAGAAACCCAAGATCTATCATATTGAATGATTAATTTAGATCTTTATTTTTTGACTCAATTATCTTCACCGAACTTCTAGTGATGAGTAGATCATCGACATATACAATAATGATTACGATCTCCCCCTTGTTTAAGGTAGATATTGGGATCATATGGAATCTTTTTAAATCCATGTTTCTATAGATCATATTAATATTTAATAAGGAAAGTGGTTTATGGATATCTACATTATTGACTTGAGAAAATGTAGAACTAGGATGAAGATTGTTAGATATTGATGATGAAATAATAGGTTCTATGGGATATGTTATTAGTCTGTATTACACCCTTAAGATAGATGTGTTTCAGATCTAATCCATCTAGTTAATACAATGGGATCACCTCTATGTGTGGGTGGCCTATTGGGTGAGGTGAACCTCTAGTTTTGGGACTATTTCCCCTGATACATCATCTATGGATAAATTCCTAAACCTACTGACCCATCAAAGAAAAAGGAGAGAAATATTACATGAAATAACCTAATTTGTGGAAGGTGATACACCAACATATTATGTCCACTCTATTTGACCCTTCAATAACACTTGTGATCAAGATAAGGACAAGTGACTAAACCATTCTATTTAAGAGACTCATAAGAATGAATAGTTCATATGGAGGATTTTATAGGTGCAACTTGAGGGTGGTGAATGGGAGGTCTATTTCAAGACACTACCAATCAGATTCTACTCGAAGCATAATCACCAACACTTTCACACACCATATAACCTATTTATAATAAGCTCCTATTACCTAGGTGAGAACAAGGAATTACAAAGGAAGATAAATATAAATAAATTGTGCAAATAAAAAGGAATATAACACATTAAGATAGCATAGAGAATCTAAAATAGTCCTTATATTAATTCAAAGGTTTAGAAGGTACAATTTGGGTAGAGTTTCTTCATACCTAACTGATGAATGCATATAATGGATTTATTACATCAATTTATAAAATAATAGAAGGAAAGAGAAGAGGAATGTGGTGTGGAAGTGTGTATAAGAGGAAATAATGAACCTCATTTACTAAACCATCATTTACAACCATGAATAATGGCTATTAATAGATCCATGATCTCCCACATGTGTTACCTTGACTGGCTGATAGTTTTTAATGATCAATTAGGTGTAGAGGTGTGGTGGATATAAGTTAATTTTTTCTTGGTTGAACTCATTCAAGTTTTGATCATTCCAAATTGGTCAAACACATCTTCTTTTAGTAGTTACAATGGTAAGATATGGTCTATCTTGGCCTTAATGAAGCTTCAACTAGGCCACCTCTCTTTTTGCATGTCAATAAGGCTTAAAAACTACCTTATTGTCTATAATGGACATGAAATGTGCTTGATCACCTACATAAATCAGTTATAGGATAATTTATTGATCCTTATTCACCTTTTTATCAACACTTGACACCAAGAGACATCTTCTATAGTTGACCAAATAGGCCTACTATGCAACTAGGCCTAGTCACTCAATGCTAGTTATTTGGATGGCCATGAGACTTACATAAACCCTTGAGAATGGGTTAGTGAGCATATTTATGGACTAAACAAGTATCTCATACCATGAATTTTGCCTTTGAAGAAATGTATGTATATAATTTTTTGTTCATCTAAGTGGTTAGGTCACCCTTCACTTAGCACCCTTAGACTGCCTCTTTAGTCTAGGATTTTAGAAGCATTTACAAGAGTAATTGAGAGTAATTTGTGGACTAATAGGGTGGGATACACTTCAAACCATCCTTTTTAATGATTTTCAATTATTCATCTAGCTTTATAACTTGGTTTAATAAAAAAATATTACAAATATAAGGTACTTGGTGTATTTATATAGTCATCTATACAAAGAAATGGCATAATTAGGACCTTATAAAATTTTATAATGTGTTTTATGTGTTTCAAAAACCAAACCAAGGCATTTGGATGCATTTCCATCTAGTTCTATTTCATCGAGACCATATTAGTGTTTAAAAAGGGTTTTAGTGGCCTACCATCTTAATGATGGTTCATAAAGTATAAGCCTTAGATTTAAAAATTAATGTTGATCACATAGACCCCCTCAATTCTCCTTAATATCTCCTAGTCCCATGCACCTTTTATGGTGAGCTTCAAGTAGAAGTTGGTAGCCTTCGAGTTTTCACTAGGCATTCTAGGTATGTTTACAGTGTTAAGGATCATTCATAGAGCTTCTATCCTAAAATAAAATATCTATAACCTCTATAGTAAGTGCATAGGGGTACCAAAATTACCATAATATCACTAGGACCCATACATATTTCCATGTAAGATATGATAATTTAAACTTGTAGCTCAAAATGGCAGACTAAGGTGATAGAGCTCAAGGGTGGTAGTTCAACAAAATTGACCATTACCCTACCTTCCTCTACCTAAATACATTACTAATGGCCTATAATATAATAATATAAATTTTCATGTCCTTAGGTTTACTTGGGGAGTTTGAATATGTCATAGGATGAAGTTGGGGTTCTAAGGGTTTAAGGAGGGTTTTAGGCCTTATAGGCCTAAATTGAGCCTCTAGACCTTAGACCACTTGTAAGTGGATTGGTGACTTCAAGGTCATATTATTACCCTTTTATAACCAATTTCATCCTTTTTCACCTATTATCAATTGTTCAAACTCTTATCTCTATCCTTCTTCTCTTTTAGGTCTATCATAACCATCCTTAGTTTAGACTGAGTGTTTGGACTAGTTGATGCTAGAGACCTAAGTGGTATGTGTCTCTCTTTCCTTAATGTTGATAGAGTTAGGGGTATTATGTAGTGTGATATAAAAGCTTTACAACACCTCTTTAACTATGTCTCCCTCAACTCCACTATCAAAACTCACTCTACAGTCATACACATAGGGTTGTGTGTCATGGATGGTTAATCAGGCCCAAGAAATTATATCAAACTTGATTATATTTTAGAGATATTGAGGATCATACTAATGCTCTATACTACCATGGGTTCACCCTTACATATTTTTTTTTCCATTATCATTCAAACCAACTAGGCACTCCAACTGACTATGTAGACTTGTATGCACTAAACTAATTGTATATGCAGATTTAGGGAGTCTTGAGTTAGTTTGTTTAGTTATCCCTTCATGTTCCCTTTTAATTTCAAAAATAGTCCACATATTAGTTTCCTTAACTTTATCTCTCTCCTCAATGTGTATATGGAATTTCACTTCCAATGTTGGAGATAAATTTCCTATATTCATGTAAGTGGTGATTAGGGGAACTTGACTACAGTTGGGACCTTCCCACATGTCAGTGAATAAGAGAAAGGTTCTATAGGCCATCTATGAAACCTAGTTGGCCTTATTTGAAACTTATTATCCTCCCTTAAAACTATCACTTTAATAAGTATATATCCCTCTCTTGGGATTGCCTAGGCTCAATTATAAGTGATGATTTAGGGAAATATTTTAAGGATGGGCCTAGACTTGACCTTCTAAGATTTTCATTAGCCTATCCCATGTTTCTAAACATTGAATAAGTTTATTCTCTGATAGTCCCATTGGAATTTCATTGAATTTTTAAACTTTTGACTTTACTTCAATGTCATAAGCTTGGGCAATGAGGGCTTAAAACTATGGGTGATGATTACAAAGTCCTTTAAGAGTTTTGAGTTTTAAGTCCAAAGATTGTTAGGAGGTGAAAATGGTTTGATGAAGTCATTACTTAATAGATGTATTTTGGGAGACCTTAAGTGGATTTTTACTCCTCATCCAAGACCATCTATTAAGACCCTAAACATATTTATCTATATACTCAACAAATAAAGCATTTGGATCTGGTGGATCAGGCATATTGAGGGAGAAAATAAAACCTAGGATTTCATAAAAACATAAATAATGCTAATAAACCTTAAACCCTGCTAAAAGCCTTATGAATTCATTCAGAGCTAGTTCATGGGTTTTGGCCTTAAGAGCCACAATGAAGCTTATTCCTTATAAGAGGGACTCCTCCACATGCCTACAACACCTTTGCACCCTAAATAAGACACCATTCATATATTTAGCCTGAAGATTGATTATCATGAAGATAAGTTAATTCATGTTTGAAGCTTATTTCCTTCCTTCACATGGTTTATGATAAAAAGCTTGAAGGGGATCTATTCTGATCAAATGGTGACCAGATGAGGTATGTGAATAACCTATAAGAATCCATGGAAACTTCCATTGATCATTTTCATCCTTTGATCCTTCATGAAACATATAATCTTGAACATGAGCTCTAATCTATTGATACATGTAGAAAATGTGTTGATATGTCCTTAAAAATACTATGAGAACATGATGAAAGGGGTCTAAAAAATTCAATAGGAATTTACATACCTTTCATTATGCTTAGTCTATCATAATGAGCTCAAACTTTTCTCAATCTACCTATAGCTAAGTTTATGGGGTTTACAAAGGGATTAAGACCACCTAGAGGTCTTAGTGATTATTCATAAAGCTCATGTCCTTGATATGCAAACCAATACCATTAATTGTAATCCCAATAGGGATGTTACTTTTGTCTAAGAGATTAGGCTCTAACTCCACTTGTACAAACTATACCATCTATATCAAATTGGCTTTTATGAGCTTGACAAGGGCTTGATGGAGATCTTTCTTCCATTTATACCTTTCCCTACACATTTGACACATGAATCCTTCTCTAAGGTTCCTTTAGATATCCCTCATAAAGTGCCTGACCTTCTTCTAACCCTAATCATACTGTACGGGTCCATACAAACCTGAAAACACCTATAAAACATCATTTTCTTACTTTTTCTCATGTTTGAGATCTTAACATGGTATTAGTGGGAAAGAGGAGGGAAATGAGGAGTTAAAAATGGTTTCAAAATAGGGAGTATGGGTGGAGAGAAGGTGAAAACTCATTTTTACACATGTGTGGGCCCCTTGGTGGTGGATGAAAAGCATTTGACCCCTAAAAGAGCTCCATTTTACATATAAAATTGCCCTAAAAATGTTTTATGATGACATTAATGTCTTTTTTAAATAATTTTACTATTGATAATGTCTCAATGAGGTCTTATAGGTCATAAAAACACAATATTCATGGTTTAGACAACCCTTTAGAAGGCATAATATGCATAACTTCAAATGGAACATAAATTAAGTGAAATAAGTACCTTAAAACCTTCTAGATAACCTTAAAGTATTCTAAGGCTTACACAAGAGTAATCACCCTTCTTTAAATTAGTCCCTAATCTCCTTAATTCTTCCCCCATTTATGATGGTTATTAGCATGTTCAACTACGTATATGATTGGTTATAGGTTGCAGTGTGTTAGGTCACCTTTCATGAGTATGCTTAGATCATAAGGGCCACCTTAAGTCTTGTTATATACTCTTATACACCATTAGCACAAGGTGATGTCTTAACACAACATCAAATAATATGAGGTGAGGCCACCTTGACACTTTTGACATGACTCATTACTTGAACATGTTGCTTCGCATCCTAATGACAACTTACCTCCTCTTTTACTATCAAGACACTTCAAAAGACACAAGAAGGTGACCAAGGCCAAGATCAGGTGTTCATTGGACATAGGTTGACCCTTTCTAAGCCCAATGGTAGAAACAAGTCAATATCAACGGTGACTCTAAAGGGTTGATATGCCTATTAGTCAAGAGGACCCAATATTTATTGCATAATAGCCATGACTCAATTAAAAGACCTCTATGACTAGAATGAGACTTCATGATTAACACCTTGAAAACCTTAAGGACTAAAATATCCTCACAAGAGACACAACAATACATAAAATAACAAAAAAAAATACACACAACTAAAAAGCAACAAGATAACCAAATAAACAACTAACAAATCACTTATTCCACAACACTTGGAAGAAAGGAGGCATAGACTACTATTTACAAAGACATTATGTGTCTCTTAATAATAATATTTAAGGAACACCCCATTAATATGGATAGGTATTTTATCACCATTCAAAATTGACAACTATAAAGCATTGTGTTCCTTGTAGCTGGTAATAGTGTAAGCTCCATGCCATAGGCTATCAAACTTTGAGTTCTTACCTAGTTTAACATAGTGTTCATCCCACTTACATGCAATATCACCTTGTTGGAAGTTCCTTGAAAAATCTATCTTGTCAAATGACCTCTTGAATTGATATTGATGGGACTAAATGACATGTATAACATCATCTATTGTCTCTTCAATCTCCCTTAATTCATTCATCCTTACCTCCATGGAATCATTTTCCATTACCTCAATTTGATGTGTGAGTTTTAAGGCTGGTAGTTCAAGTGATATGGGCAACATTTTCTCTTTTACATAGACAAGAAGGTATGGATAATGACTAGTAGCTCTCTTGGGAGTGATCCTATCTACCCATAAGATTGTCATTAGTTTGGTATGCCACTCCCTCTGATTATCCTCCATAGTTCCCCTTATGATTTTGATTAGGTTTTTGTTAGTGGACTATGAAAGTCCATTTCCTTATGGATAGTAGTTTGAGGAAGTGTTGAGGTATATACCATAGTTAATATCCCATTCAATTACCCTTTCATTACTAAAATCTAGTGCATTATATGATATGATGTTAGAGGGAATCCCAAATCTGGTTACTAGGTTGTCATAGAACTCCAAAACTAAGTTTTAATTTTACTCTTTAATGGATACTACCTCCACCCACCTAGTGAATTATTATATAGTAGTAAAATCCCACTTATGTCTTACACTAGATGGAGGGTGTATCATTCCTACAAAATCTAAACCCCACTGCATGAAAGGTTTCTCCACTTGGATGCATTTGAGAGGCAAGGAAAGTAGTCTTTATTTCTCAATGAACATTACACACTTTTGGAATTTAATAACCCAAGAATGTGAGTCCTTTAAAAAGATTGGATAAAACTATCATGTTCTCATTATCCTTACCACTGTATTCTTGGCTACAAAATGTCCTTGTGCAAGCCCATCATGAAACTGATCTAGAAGCTTGTTAACTTGGTTAGTCTCTACACACCTCAAGAGCAAGAAATAAATATATATTTTAAATAGGACTCCATAAACCAAGATATAAGGGATTAATTCTATCTTATAATACCTTCTTCTTTTCTTATCTAGGCCTATAGGACATTTTCCTATTTAAAGAAATCTTACCATATTTTGTGTCTAGTTGAAAGAGGGTGTAATTGTAATTTCTAGGTGATCACTTCATATTTCCAAAATCACTTATGTATCCCCATTCACATATATTTCCATGTATTCACACAGTCTTCTACCCCTTACCAGCTTGGTGACCTTCACTTCTATGTCATATTCCATGCATATAGTCACCCAACCTTCCCTCTTTTCACTCAAATCCTAGTTAAGAATGAAGTCCCTAATGCTAGGGTGAGACACCATAAATAAATTTTGTTATTAGACACCATGTGTCTAAGGATTTTGAGACCTCCCATGACTGCAAGCACATGTTTCTCCACATATGTGTATCTCTTCTCATATCCATATAATGCTTGACTAAATAAGGAAATGGGTTGCTCAAGACCCTCATTATTTTGTTGCATTAGCATGGAAAAAATGTTATCATTAGTTAAGGAGGCATACAAAAATAAGTCTCTTGAGAAATCAAGGTTGAGAAGAGTGGGTACTTGGGAAATGGCCTATTTAGTGGCTTCAAAGCTTTTCTTTCATTTTCTAGTCCATGTGAAGTCCTTATGCTTATTGAGCATAGAAGTTAGAGGTATTACTAACTTATCAAACATAAGGATAAGCCTTCTAATGAATTTAATCTTGACTAAAAATCTTGTCAATCATTCCTTGTGTTTGGGTAGTGATAGAGTAAAGATTTTACTTATCCTGTTAGGGTCTATGGAAAGTCATCTTTTGACACAATATGGCTTAAAATTCTGACTTCATGATCTAAAAAAATGCATTTTTTTGGATTCAAAGAGACCCCATACTACCTACACCTATTGAATATCAACCTTAGGTGCGTCAATTGGTCTTTGGCATCCTTGGAAAAATTATGATGGAATCAAGGTAGATGAGTAACATCTCATTTATGAGTCCTTAAAAGTCTACATCTATTACCCTTTAAAAGGTAATCCTTACATTGGATAACCCAAATGGCATATTATTGTAAGCATAAGTTCCCCACTTAGTTGTGAAGGCAATTTTGTGTTGGTCCTCATCCTTCACCAACACTTGATTGTACCTCGAGTATCCATCAAGCAAGGAGAAATGTTATGATTCTGCAATCCTTTAGAGAATGTGATCCATGGATGACAAGGGGTACTGTTATCTCAATGACACCTTGTTGAGATACCTAAAATACACATAACCTTATCTCCCCATTATTTTTACTTATAGGCAGAAGGCTAGCCACCCATGAAGAGTGTTTGCTGGGGAAGATGATGTTGGACTCAATGAGTTTAATTAGCTCATTCTTCATGAGTAGTTCAATCTTTGGGTTGACCAATCTTTGATTTTCTCTCACAGCTTTAGCATTTACTTGTAATTGTATAGTATATTGGGCCAAACTAGGGTCAAACCCCTTAAAATCATTATACTCCCAAGCAAATATGTCTGCAAATTCTTGACACAACTATATGAAGTTTGCTTTTTATTCCCTTATGTTCACTTTGACTAGTTTGAGCACCCTATCCTTAAATATGGTGACCTTATCATAATGATATTCCTTGGATTACATGATAAATTTATCCTTCCTTAATTGTTCATCCTCATTAAAGATTTTTTATAGAACCACTAATCCCTTGGGTAGTTTGTTTGTTCTCAATTGAACAATCTGGTCAACATACTATTGTTGAAGTCTACTCTAGTCTCTTGAGCATAATTATGCCTCCTACTACAAGAAAAATGTTTTTTACCTATCACTGTCAAAGACTTACTAGTCGACTTCATTATCAAGAACTAAGGGTTTGGAAACTACCTTGATTTGTGACTAGTATTTCATGTCTTTGACCCCACTTGGGATGTCATATTATGCTCCTATAGCTTCCAACATGTCTACATGTTGATTAGCATCTCTTGGGATTGGGTGCATGCCAAAGGCCTCAAATTATTCTAAGAGGTCCCAAACCATATGCTTATATGCCTTTAAGAGTGGGGGTTTTATTGAATTTTTTCCTCTCACTTGATGTACTACCAATTCACGATCTCCCATGGCTTTTAGTAGCTTAATACCTCTCTTCCTTGACCACTACATCCCATTAATAAGTGCCTCATACTCTACTGTGTTGCATATGTAGCTGAATTAGAATTTTATGGGATAAATATATATTTGCTCAGAAGGATATATAAGCATGACACCTACTCCACTTCCATTCTTTCACTTAGAGCCATCAAAGAACAAACTCCATAATCCACCATTATCTTGGCTTGGGTTAGTAATGGATGGTATGACTACCTCATACTCATGCATTCAATATATATCCAAGCCTAATTATTCAATGATTTTGTATGGATCATAACCATGGTTATCTACCCCCCACACATCAATAAGTAAGTTTAGTATGCCTTCAAGTGGCTCAACTAGCTCCTGATCATTGGGGTGTTCATATTCATCAATGATAGTATAATTTACATTAGATAAATTATCCATGTAGGGTTATAAATGAAATATAGAGGTATGATCAGACCTAATAATGAACTTGGTTCCATACCTAGTTATAAATACCAAATAATACCAATCAAAAGAGAGATAGCCTCTTTTCTTAGCAGTGAAATCCATAGAAAAACACAGGGAAAAATGAGGGGGAAAATTAACCACCAAAACATCTTGGGATATGATAAAATTAATAAAATTAGATAGGATAATTTTTATATCTTTGAGTACATCAATAGCCTTAGTAGGAGATCCATCTAGTTGGAAGACTCCCTTAGAATTAGACTCATACCTTAACCCCAACTTGTTTGCTATAGATTTAGGCATGACATATGTAATAACCCCACTATCTATCATATAGTTATGTAATTAGGAGTATCCTATTATGATATAAAGATATAAAGGAGGGGGTTTGTTTACCTTAGTTGGTTATGGATCATTAGGTTGAGTAGTGTTAGTTAGGATTGCACTTAGTTTTTTTGGCTGCTTGTCCAAGATGTGAAGTTTGGATAACTCTTCTTGGAGGAGATATTTTTGTCCCAAGATAATCAATGTGTCTGAAATTGGTATGGTGACATGATCCTTATTCATATGGTCCAAAATATTTATATGAGATCTAGCATCCTTTTATCATAACTTAGGATCAATAATACTACTTGAAGCTTGAGTGAACTGAGGTATGAATGGACGTTTGTTATTCTACCACTTGTCATTTTGAACTTTTTTAACTAGTGGATTTTTAGGGTATGAATTTTATCCATTAGTATCTTGATTTGGTTGAGATGATGGAGGATTTTTTCTCCCAACCTTTGAGTCATCACCCACTACTCTTATTTTATCCATTGCATGGGCTGCAATAGGGCTATTTACCTTGGTTTCACCCCCAAGTTGATTGACTACACATTGTTCAAAAGAATTTTCTACTTATTAGAAGTTGAAAAAGGTAGTCTCTCATTATGCCTCAGCCTCACTCATTCCTTGTTGATTTTACATTTTAGATTAAGTCATGAAGGGGATCTCTCCATGTTGCATAAAAGGGCCTTATTTGTGTTATGTAGGAGACTATCTTGCATAGGATAAGCTTGATTCTAATACATGAGATAAGTTTGATAAGAACACTCACTTAGAATGATTGACACCTCATGAGACTACCCACATTATGTAGACCATTGGTATTTTTGAGCATAGTTATTTTGAGTAGGAACTAGTGTTGTAGAAGTGCTAGAAAAATTAGGATTGAAAGTATTATAAGGCCTTGCTTGAGTGATATGCCCTTGACCTCTTAGATTAGGTTGATATGGAGGAATATTGAATTGATAAGTCTCATAGGGAGATTGATAAGGATCTTGTTATGGTCTATGAGGTGGAAGTTACTACCTCTCCAAGGCCACTATCTTGTTGTTTTGTGCCTTGAGTATCCCTTTAGGTTTAACTAGTCTATTTTCTTGACTAACATCTACCTGATCATGGTTAGTTGGAATTGGTATAGGGGAAATGGTAGGCACATGAGGTTGTATTTTAGGGAATAAATTCATGATGGGCCTTGGTATAAGCTTGCCTACTTGTATGAGATAGTTTTATGCTCTTATTGCCACTTCATAAGCATCAAGTAGTGTGTTCCCACCCATGGATTGTACCATGACTAATATATCCAAATTTTAAGGCTCTCAAATATTAAAAAAAAGAATAATTAGGAGTGTATTTAACTATTTTTGGGGTCATATCCCATGTTTTCTAAATTTATAGTTAAAGTCCACTAGAAACTCTTGAGGATCCCTTTTGTTATGGTTAATTGCTCCACTAGGGATAAGTGGTCACTTGTATCCTCATAATTCTTACATAGGTGATATTTAAACTCATCCCAAGTGTTGATATATTCAAGTGATAAAATCTATACCATTGAAGTGCCTTACCTCTCAATAAAGCAATTAATAACCTCATTGCTAGATTTTCTTGAGTCACATTATGTACTGAGTAGAGGTTGGCTATGTCTGCATTGTGTTCCACATGAGTGGTATATTTTTATCCTATGAAGTGTGGAAGGATATTAAGTGTAAAATTATGTATATCATTAAATTATCTTAGGTTCAGATGGTTGCCACCATTGAAGGGAAAAAATCTTGGTTTATAGGCCTAGCCAGTAGAGGTGTAGGGGTTGCAACAATACTTTGTTGATTAGGATTAGAGAAGTAGGGGGTTTAGGATAGGGATTATACCTAGGGTACCTCTTACTTCTAGAAAAATACAAGGATAATTCAATAAACTTATATCATTTACCTTTTGATAAAGACCTTGTGACTATTTTTGGTATGAAATTTGAATGTAGATCTGCCACTAGAGTGTCTGAAGCTCCTTGATATCACCAAATGCTATGAGTAGTTTCTCCAACTTGCTTAAATATTAGTCCTAATGGGAGTGATAAAAAATATTATCAGTCTATATTTCACCCTTAAGATATAGGTGTTTCATACCTACCTCTTCTAGCTAATATAATAGGATCACCTTTAGGTGTGGGTGGCCTATTGGGTGAGGTGAACCTCTAGTTTTGGGGTTGCTCCTCTAATGCATAATTTATGTCTTAATTCATAAACCTATTAACTTGACAATGAAAAGAGAGAGAAATATTGTATGAAATAAACCTAAGCTATGGGAGGTGATGCATCGACATATTGTGTCCACTTTATTTGACATTTCAACAACATTTATGAGTAAGACAAGGACTAGTGACTAAACCACTCTCTTTAAGAGACTCCTAAGAACAAATAATTCATATGGAGGCTATTTTAGGTGGATAAAACTTGAGATGATGAATGTGAGGTCTATTTTAAGACACTACCAATTAGATTCTACTCTAAGCACAATCATCAACACTTTCACACATCATATGACCTATTTATAATAAAATCCTAGTAAATTTGTGAGAATAAGGACATGTAGAAGAAGATAAATATCACTATATTATGAAAATAAACTAGTATAGAACACATTAAGATAGTATAGGGAATTCAAACTAGTCTTTATTATTAATTTAAAGGTTTACAATGGATAATTTGGCCAAAGTTTTTTCATACCCAATTGAGGGATGCATACAATGGATTTTTTACCTTAATTTATATAACAATAGAGGAAAAGAGAGGAATAATGTGGCATGAAATTTTGGATAAGAGGCCATAATGATCCTCATTCACTCAACCATCATTTACAACCATGAATAAGGACTAGTAATAACTCCATGATCTCCCATATGCATTGCCTTGGCTAATTGATGGTCTTCAATGAGTCCTTAGGTATAGAAGTGAGGTGGATAGAATCTAATTCAGTCTTGGTAGACCTCATTCAGTGTGTGATCACACCAAATTGGTCAACCACCTCTTATTTTGGTAGTTACAATGGTAAGATATGGTTTATGTTGGCCTTAATGAAGCCTCAATTAGGCCACCTCTCTTTTTGCATGTCAATAAGGCTTAAAAATTGCATTGTTCTCCATAATGGACATGAAATGTGCCTAATCACCTCCAAAAATCATTTGAAATATAATTTATGGATCCAAATTCACCCTTATATCATCCCTTAACACCAATAGGTTTTTTCCTTAGTTTCCCAAATAGGCTTACTAAGAAACTAGGCCTATTCACTCAGTCCTAGTTACTTAGATGGCCATGAAAATTGCATAAAACCTTGAGAATTGGTTAGTGAGAATGTTTTAGTACTAAAAAAGCATCTCATACCATGAATTATTCCTTTTAGACAATGCATATCTACAATTTTTTGTTCATCTAAGTGATTAGGTCACCATTAACTTAGCACCCCTAGCTTGCCTCTTTAGTCTAGGCCTGTGGAAGAATTTATAGGAAAAATTGAGAGTAGTTTGTGGCCTAAGAGGGTGATATAAAATTCACACCATCCTCTTGAATGATCTATAATTATTCATCTAGATCTTTACTTTGGTTTCACCATTAAATCTTGTCAAAATAGGGTACTTGGTGCATCCATACAACTAGTCATAAAAAATATTTTCATGAATATGACATTTTAAAATATGTTTGAGGTGTTTACCAAACCAAAATAGTGTATTTGGATGCATTTCCCTCTAGTTCTCCTCCATCAGGTCCTTATTAGGGGTTATGAAGGGTTTTAGTGGCCTATCTTAACGATGGTTCATAGAGTACATGACTTATATTTTAAGATTAATTCCATGAATTATGAGAAAATAGACCCCCTAAAATCTCCCTAATATTTCTTGGTCCCATGAACCTTTTACGATGATCTTTGAGTAGAAGTTTTGAGCTTTCAAGTCTTCACTGAGAATTCTAGGTATATTAACAGTGTTAAGGATCATTCATAGATATGCCCTCATAAAATAAAATATATATATCTTAGAGATTAATTTAATAAGGGTCCAAAACTTCCCATAAGAACATTGGGATCCATGCATCTTTCCATATAAGATATGAGCATTTCAACTGGCAACTCAAAATGGCAGACTGGGGTGATGGAGCTAGAGGGGGGTAGTTAGGCCAAATTAACCTTTCCACTATGTTCCTTTACCTAAAAAACTTCCTCATGAACTATACTATCCCCATATACTTTTTCATGGCCTTAGGATTGCTTAGGGATTTTTAATATGTCATAAGATGAAGTTTTGATTTTAAGGGCTTAAGGAGGGTTTTAGGCCTTGTAGGCCTAAACTAAACCTCAAGACCTTAGACCACATGTAAGTGTATTGGTGACTTCAAGGTCACATTAGTACCATTTTACATCCAATTTAAACCTTTTACACATTTTATTAGTTGTTCAAACTCTTATCTCTATCCTTCTTCTCTTCTAGGTCTATCATAACCATCCTTATCTCAGACTAAGTGTTTGGACTAGTTGATGCTAGAGACATGAGTGGTTTATCTTTATCTTTACTTAATATTTATAAAGTTTTAGTCTCATGTAGTATGATATTAGAGTTTGAAAACACCTCTTTAACTATTTCTCCCTTAAATTTTTTATCAAAACTCACTCTACAGTCATACACATAGTTCTGTGTGTTATAGATGCTCAATCAGGCCCAGGGAACTCTCTCAAACTTGAATCTATTTTAGATATCTTGAAGATTGTATAGATTCTATATAATACCATGGGGTCATAATTATATATATTTTCCATTGTCATTAAAACTAGATAGGCACTCCAACTAACTAGGCATACTTGTATGCACTAAGATTACTGTATATGTGGATTCAAGAATTCCTGAGTTTGTTTGTTTAGCTATCCCTTCATATTTCCTTTCAAAAACATAGCCCCTATATTATACTCTTTAACTTGACTCTCTCCTCAATTTATATATTGAATTTCACTTCTAAGGTTAGAGATAACCTACCTATATTCTTGTAGGTAGTGATTAGGGGAACTTGACTGTAGTTGGAGCCTTCCCATAGGTCAGTGAGCAAGAGAAAGGTTTTATAGGCCATCCATGAAACCTAGTTGGACTTATTTAAAACCTTCATCTTCCCTTAAAATAGTCACTTTCACAAGTATATGTACCTCTCTTGGGTTTACTTAGGCTCAATTATAGGTGATGATTTGGGGGAACTCTTTGAAGGCTGGGCCTTAACTTGACCTTTTAAGTTTTTCATTGGCATATTCCATGTGTCTAAACTTTGACTAAGTTTATTCTCTCACAATCCTATTGGAATTTCATGGAATTGTTTAGTTTTTTACTTAATTCCATGGAATAATCTTGGGAAAGTATGGCTTAAAATTATAGGTGGTGATTACAAAGTCTTGTTAAGAGTTGTGAGTTTGAAGGCCAAGGCTTATTATGAGGTAAAAATGGTCTGATGAAGTCACTACATAGCATATGTCTTTTGGGAAACCTCAAGTGGACTTTTACTCCACATCCAAGACCATCTATTAAGACCTTAAACATATTTATCTATATACTCAAAAAATTAATGCATTTGGATCTAGTACATTAGGCATATTGAGCAAGAAAATAAAACCTAAGAGTTCATGAAAACATTAAACCCTACTAAAAGGCTTATGAATGCATTTGGAGCTAGTTCATGGGTTTTGGCCTTGAGAGCCACAATGAGGCTTATTAATTCTAAGAGAGGCTCCTCCATAGGCCTAAAACACCTCTACCACTTGAGGAAGACACTATTCAAATATTCATTTTGAAGATAAGTTAAATCATGTTTGAAGCTTGTTTCCTTCATTCACATGGTTTGTGTCATTAAGATTGAAGGAAATATATTCTAATTAAATGGTGATCAGATGATTTTTGTTAGGAACATAAAGGAATCCATGGAAACTTTAAACAATCATTTTCATGCTCTAATCCTTCATGAAACATAGAAACTCTTACACATGAACTACAATCTGCCAATATATGGAGACTATGTGTCGATCTATCCTTGCAAGTACTATGAGAACATAATTAGAGGGGTCTAAACAATTCAATAGGCCTTTAGATACCTTTATTTATGATGAATATATCACAAATAACTCAAATGTTTCATCAATCTACGTATAACTAAGTTTATGGGGTTTGCAAAGGGCTTAAGACCACCTATAGGTCTTACTGATTATTCATAAAGTTTATGGCCCTGATCTACAAACCAATACCACTAATTGCAAGCCCACTAGAGACCACACCATTTTCAAAGAGCTGGGGATCTGAATCCCTCTATATGGACCATATGATTTATCTCAAATTGGACCTTGTAATATTTCCAAGGGATTGATAGAGATCTTGAAGCCCTTTCCACCTTTCCCTACACATTTGAAACATGAATCCTCTTTGAGGTGCCTACACATATTCATCATGAAGTTCCTAATCTTCCTCTAACCCTGACCATACTGTACAGGTCTGTACAAGCCTTAAAACACCTATAAAAAATCATATTGATGGGCAAGAGGATGGAAATTAGGAGTAAAAAATGCTTTCAAATTAGGGAGTATAGGAGGAGGGAAGGTGAAAAGTCATTTTTACACATGCGTGGGTCCCTTAATGGTGGATGGAAAGCATTTGACCCATAAAATAGCTCTAATTTGCATATAAAACTACCCTAGAAGGTATTATGATGACACTAAGGACATTATGGAGGCTTTTATTGAGTGTGGAGCCCTTTGCGGCTATCACATGACCATGATGGTATATTTTTGTGGCTTAGACATATCCCAGGATGTGGGGAGCATATTTTTCATTTATTCCTTATGTGGGTAAATATTATTAAATGCATATTTAATAATTTTATGTTGACTTCCATGCTTGTTGGAAGTGGGATTGATTTCCTTATTTTCTAGGGAATTAGTTATTTATTGAATGATTTCCGTAGGATAAAATTATTAAATGATCTATTTAATATTTTCTATGATGCATTAGAGGAGAAAATGATTAAATATTCTATTTAAGAATTTCTTTGATGTATTATGGGAGTGGGTTGGACTTCCTCATTAGAAGTTGTGCCATTTAGAGAGGAATGGCATGTTTCTTCTCATGGGCCTTTTGGATATGCTTGGTGTGGTGGCATATGGCATGTTTCCTAGGTGGATAAGGCTTATCTTGATGAGGATGCCAAGTTTCTCCTTGGAGGATAGATTTCTACATCATTTATTATTTATACAGGGTGTGGAGTGATCTTTTATAGTTTGTTGATGATTTTTATTTTTAGGTGTGGATTTTGAGAGACAGAGTCAAAGTGTAGGTGTTTATTTATAGGGTGTGGTATAGCATCTTGTGAGATACATTATTGTGTAGGTGCAAGTGAAAGTGCATCTTATTGTGCAACATTTTCTACATGAGATTTTTTTTATCTCTGTGAGAGTTCATTTTAATCTTGTTTTAGATTACTATTTTATTTGAGAACTTTCTTGGTGGATGTATCCCACATTGGGTGAGCCACATTATATCTATGTTATGCGTTATTTCTAGTTTTGTTCTCTCCATTTATGCTTTCATTTAAACTGTGATTGAAAGGAATTGTTTCCATATAATTAAATTTTATTTTCACACATTTAAAATATGGTTTTGTGATTTTATGGTGGATTAAATATATTTTATATTCACTTAATTCCTAACAACTGGTATCAGAGCTTTGGTGGTGTTTCAGCTAAAGTGGTAAATCACAGGAAAGGTTATTAGCTTGAGTGGGAGCTATGGGAGAATAAATCAGATTCAAAGTTGAGAAATTTGATGGTAATAATTTTGGTTTGTGTAAAATAAAGATGGAAGATTACCTGGTATCAGAAGGAACTTCAACTCCCCTTAGAGGGGAAAGGAGGACAACCTACAACTATGAGTGATGCAGATTAGACATTGCTTGATAGGAAGGAATTGGGAGCCATACAATTATGCCTTGCATATTCTATTATAGTTAACATTGAAGATTAGATAACTACAAAGGATATCATGGATAAACTTGGCAATTTGTATGAGAAACCCTTAGCTTCAAATAAAAAATTTCTTATGAAAAGATTGTTTAACATGAAATGCCTGAGAATGGTTTAATTGCTAATCATTTAAATGATTTTAATACGGTTGTAAGTATACTCAATTCAATTGGAATTAAGTTTGATGATGAATTTAGAGCTTTGATAATTTTATGTTCTTTTCTAGATAGTTGGGATAGTTTGGTTATGGCTATGAGTAATGCATTCCTTGCCAAGGGAAGGTTGAATTTTGAGGATGTTGTAGGTGTAATTCTCAATAAGGAGATGTGAAGGAAAATCACTGGTGAATCATCTTCAGGTAATGATTTATCTATTGATACTAGAGGGAGGCAAAAATAAAATAACAAAGGCAACCATGGAAAGTCAAAAGGTAGATCTAAATCAAGATCTAATGCCAAGATGATATGCTGGCATTGTGGGAAGAGTGGACACTCAAAAAAGGATTGTTGGTCACTTCAGGATAATTAGGGAAATAAGGAGGAAATGAATGAGGTAAATGTGACATCAGGCAAATTAAGTCAAGATGCCTTAATTATTTCTTTAGATACTTTTATTGATTCTTGGGTATTAGATTTAGGGGCTTCTCTTCAAGCCACCCCTTATAGGCATTGGTTTTTTGATTATGTTCAAGAGAATCTAGGACATGTATATCTTGGTGATGATAAACCATGTGAGATAGTAGGGAAACGCTCTATTTAGATGAAAATGTAGAATGTGAACATGTGGCTACTTAAGGATGTGAGACATGTGTCTATGTTGACATGAAATTTGGTTTTAGTGGGGCAATTGGGTAGTGAAGGATGTTCAATTATGTTTAATATAGATTCTTGGAAAGTTACCAAAGGATCCCTTGTGATTTTGAGAGGTAATAAAGTTGGTACTTTATATTTGACTAGTAGTGTTGATTCTTGTGATTTAGTTGCTACAGATGGAGATGTAACTATTTGGCACGATAGGCTTGGTCATTTGAGCCATAAAGGCATGGATATATTAAAATATAAGTTGCCTAGATTAAAATATTTAGATCTATAATTATGTGAGATTTGTGTGTATGGGAAACAAAAGTAGGTTAAGTTCTTGAAAGTTGGACCCACAAAGAAAGAGCAAAAATTAGAGTTGGTACATTTAGATGTATGGGGACTAGCTCAGGTATCTTATATTGGTTGTTCCAATTATTATGTCACTTTTATTAATGATTCAACTAGGAAAGTTTGGGTTTATTGTATTAAAAATAAATATGATGCATTTGACACTTTTAAGAAGTGGAAAGCCTTGGTTGAGAATGAAACAGGTCTCAAATTGAAATCTTTAGATTAGATAATGGAGGTGAGTATTGCAGTAATGCTTTCTTTGATTATTGTTCTAACAATGGAATTCATAGGAAAAATATGGTTCTAGGAACTCCATAATAGAATGGGGTGTCTAAAAGGATTAACAGAACAATAATGGAATGTACTAGGAGCATGAGGTTACATGCAAGATTGCCTTTATAGTTTTGGGTAGAAGTAGTTAGCACAATAGTTTATCTGATTAATATAAGACCTACACATTCGGATGGAGGCATTTATACACAATCTTGGTCTAGTTTGAATGCCGATTATTATTTTCTTAGAGTCTTTGGATGTGAGGCTTTTTCCCTCATCAAGAAAGAGAATAGGACCAAGACCAAGTTAGAAGCTAAATTAGAGAAATGTACCTTTGTCGGATATGGTGAGGATGACTTTGGTTTTTGTTTATCGAGCATTAAAGATAAGAAAATATTTTGGTCTAGAGATGTAGTCTTTAATGAAAAAGTCATGTATAAGGATCAGTAACAAAAAAATGAATAGAAAGAGTACAAGTATTGGATGACATTGAAAATGGCAAAGTATCTAATGAATTAGTTTAGTAATATTCTACACAAGGACCCCAAAATCCTATGGTAAGAAGATCTTCTAGGGTAAGAAAAGCACCTAAATGTTTTTCTCATTTTTTGAATTATTTTTCACTCAATGACAATGGAGAACCAGAGTGTTATGAAGAAGTAATGCAGGTAGATGCCAAGATGAAATAGGAACAAGCCATGGATGAGGTGCATAGATCTCTCATAGAGAACCAAACATGGGATTTAGTAAGGCTACCCAAGGGTAAGAGTGTATTGTCAAACAAGTGGATCTTCACAATAAAAGAAGAGGATCAAGGGAGAAAAAGGTATAAGGCTAGGATGGTCATCAAGGGGTTTACACAAAAATTAGGTATTGATTTTGATGAGATTTTTTCTCCTATTATAAAAATGACTTCTATTAGGACTATTCTTGGTTTAGTTGTAGTTGAGGATTTGCACTTGGAATAGTTAGATGTGAAAATTGATTTTTTTCATGGTGATTTGGATGAAGAGTTGTATATGAAGTAGCCACAGGGATATAAGATCAAAGGGAAGGAGAACTTTGTGTGCAGACTAAAGAAGAGCTTGTATTGCTTGGAATAAGCTCCATAGAAATGGTATAATAAATTTGATTATTTTATGTTAGAAAAAGAATATCAAAGGTGTAATTCTGACCATTACATGCACATCAAACATTTTGATGATGGTTCCTTTATTATTATATGCTTGTATGTGGATGACATGTTAGTTGCAGGAAAGAACATACAACATATTCATATGCTCAAGAAACAACTTTGTGACTCCTTTTCTATGAAGAATTTGGGTGAGCAAAGCAAATCCTTAGTATGAGGATTACTCATGATAGGAAGGAGAGGAAGCTATTTTTATCCCAATCAGAGTATGTGAAGAAATTATTAGAAAGGTTTAGCATGTTGGATGCTAAATCTATTGGTACTCCTTTTTGAGACCACTTTAGATTATCAAAGGAGTAGTTTCCCAAGATGGAGGTTGAAAAGATAAAGATGTCCAAGGTACCTTACTCATCAGTACTTGGAATCTTGATGTATGTCATGGTTTTTAATAAGTTAAATATTGCCCAAGCAGTGGGAGTTATGAGTAGGTATATGAGTGATCCTAGTTCTGAGCATTGGCAAACAGTGAAATGGATTCTTTGGTATTTGAGAGGAACCATTGATTTTACATTATGTTATGGCAGATCAAATACCTCTTTGCATGGTTATGTGGACTTAGATATGGTAAGGGATATTAATATTAGGAGTATGATAGGATATATATTTACTATTGGTGATATAGTGTTTAGTTAGATTTCTAGGATATATAAGCTTGTGCCTTTGTCAACCACAGAGGCAAAGTATATTGCTGCCATAGAGGCTAGCAAGGAGATGATTTGGTTACAAGAGTTATTTATAGAGTTGAGGCATGAAAAAGAAGTTGGGAGAATACACAATGGTAGTTAGATTTCTATTCATTTGGCAAAGAACTTTTCTTTCTACTCAAGGAAAAAAACATTCAGTTACATTATCACTTCATCAAGATAGCTTTGGAAGAGAACTTGGTGAAATTGGATAATATTCATACTAGCTAAAATACTATGGATATGATGGCCAAGATGGTCACATTGGACAAATTGAGACTATGTTTATATTTGGTTGGTCTTAGTGATCATGGAGCAGTGATAGATTTTGTTCAGGAGAAAAGGTCTCCAAGTGGGAGATTGTTGATTGTGGAGCTTTTTATGGCTATCACATGACCATGATGGTAAATTTTGGGGGCTTAGAGAGATCCAAGGATGTGGGAAGCACATTTTTCATTTAATCATCATGTGGGTGAATATTATTAAATGCATATTTAATCATTTTCATGTTAACTTCCATGTTTGTTGGAAGCGGGATTGATTTCCTTATTTTCTAGGGAATTAATTGTTTATTAAATGATTTCCATAGGAGAAAATTATTAAATTATCTATTTAATAATTTATATGATGCATTAGGAGGAGAAAATTATTAAATGATCTATTTAATATTTTCTATGATGCATTAAGAGGAGAAAGTTATTAAATGTTCTATTTAATAATTTCCTTGATGTATTATAGGAGTGGGTTGGACTTCCTCATTGGAAGTTGTGCCATTTGGAGAGGAATGGTTTGTTTATTCTCATGGTCCTTTTAGATATGCTTGGTGTGGTGGCATATGGTGTGTTTCCTAGGTGGATAAGGCTTATATTGATGAGGATGGTGAGTTTCTCCTTGGAGGATGGATTTTTACATCATTTGTTATTTATATAGGGTGTGGAGTGACGTTTTAGAGGTTGTTGATGATTTTTATTTGTAGGTGTGGCTTTTGAGAGATAGAGTCAAAGTGAAGGTGTTTTGAAAAGTGTAGGTGTTCATTTATAGGGTGTGGTATAACATCTTGTGAGATACAATATTGTGCAGGTGTAGGTGAAAGTGCAGTTTTTGTGCAACATTTTCTACAGGATATTTTTTCTATCTCTATGAAAGATCATTGTAATCTTGTTTCAGATTACTATTTTATTTGAAGAATTTCTTGGTGGATATAGCCCACATTGGGTGAACCACGATATATCTATGTTATGTGTTATTTCTAGTTTTGTTCTCTCCATTTATGCTTTCATTTAAACTATGATTGAAAGGAATTGTTTCCACATAATTAAATATGATTTTCACACATTTGAAATCTAGTTTTGTGATTTTATGGTGGATTAAATATGGTTTATATTCACTTAATTCCTAATAGATTTTGACTCTTGATAATGTATCAATGAGGTCTTAAAGGTCATAAAATCAAAATATTCATGGTTTAAACACCCCTTTAGAAGGTAAAATATGCATATCTTCAAATGTAACATCAATTGAGGGGAATAAGTACCTTAAAATCTACTATAGAACCTTAAATTATGATAAAGATTATGTAAGAGTCATCATGCTTCTTCAACTTAGTCCCCAATATCCTGAATTCTACCACCATTTATGCAAGTTCTTAGCATGTTCAACTGAGTATATGATTGGTTATAGGATGTAGTGTGTTAGGTAACCTTTCATGAGTATTCTTGGATCATAAAGGCCACTTTAAGTCTTTTTATAGACTCTTATAAACCATTACCATAAGGTGATGTCTTAACACAACTTAAAACAATATGAGGTGAGGCCATCTTGACACTTTTGACATTACTCATTACTTGAACACATTGCTTCACTTATTAAGGACAACTTACCTCCTCTTTGGATATCAAGATAGTTAAAAAGACACAATAATGTGACCAAGGCTAAGCTCAAGTGTTCATTGCGCATGGTTTGACCATTTCTAATCCTAAGGGTAAAAAGAAGTCAACATGACCATTATGATCAATGACTTGAATGTTATGTAAGGATGTCAGATTGGCCATGATCTTGGATCCTTGGACAAAAGATTGAGAAAATATATGTATGTAGTAATGAAATAATAGATAAATTATAAATGAGGAAGAAGCTTGTCTTCACATGACAATATTACAAAAAAGACCTACTTGCATATAATCATATTAACGTGTCTAACCTTCTAAAAAGGAAAAGTTGGGTACATATAGGGAAAATTAGGGAAACATGAGGAAGCCTCTAATTTTATTAATTAAATAATTACATTAAAAATATAATTATCCTATGTGACCCTTTTATAACTAACCTAAGGAAGCTCAATTGACATAAAATGCCCATAAGGCCATGTAGGTAAAACTCAATAGGAAAAATCACTACACTAACATTCCCCCTTAAGTGTAGCTTAGGTGAGATGAGAGTTGGGTCTTGACATTGAAAGCCTAATGAGGTACCCAAGTACATAGTGAAGAACCTACATAATAATAAGAAGAAGGTGGAGCAACCCTAACCCCAATAAGAGCTCATAGATGAACAAATTTACTCTTTGTGAAGCTCTTGGTTAGAATATCTTCAATTTGATTTGATGTTGGATACTACTAGAGATCAATGACTTGCTCATTGATAAGATCCCTAATGAAATGCATGTGAATATTTATGTGCTTGGTATTTTGATGGAAAATTAAATTCTTTCAAATCTACATAGTGATTTGGTTGTCATAGTAGATGATTGTTGGCTTATGAAATTGGATACCAAAATTTTCTCACTTGAAGCTAGATTACCTTAGTGGTGGCATTGACAAACCCTCTATATTCTACTTCTATAGATGATAATTCAGTTGCATGTTGTTTCTTGCTTGACCAACTTATTAGACCCAAGCCAAGTAAGAAACTATAGCCTGAAGTGGAATTTCAACTCTGAATATCTCTAGCCCAATTTGAATATGTGTATTTGATCAAATGAACCTCTATTCCTACTCTATAGTATATCCTATAGTTGTACCAACCCTGAATGTAATGTAAAATCTACTTAGCTACTTTTCAATACAATTCATGTGGCTCCTACATAAACCAGGAGACCATGCCAACTGCATAAGATGTGTTAGGTCTAGTGTGTGTGAGATAGATAAGACTGCCCAAAAATTATCGATATGGAGTTACATCAACCAATGGTGTAGGATAATCAACCTCATGCTTCACACCAGACAAGAAGGGATTAGGAGTGGGCTTACAATTAACCATCCTAAACCTCATAAGAAAATCAAGAGAATACTTGGATTGTGTTAAAGTTATCCTAGAATTTGACTAAATGATTTCAATCTTATGAAAGTAATGCAATAATCCCATGTTTGTCATTAAAAATCTATCTAAAAGTGTAATTTTCACTACTGATATGGATGATTGTGATTCCCTATAATCATCAGTCATCCACATAGAGAAATAAGATCAACAGAGGATCATCCTTATACAAGATGTAAACATTTATATCTGAGTGGCATCTGGTGAACCAGATTGTGAGGAGAAAGGAGTCCATCTTGGCATACCATGCCTGAGGGGCTTGTTTAAGTCTGTAGATAGATTTCTTGAGTCTGTAGACCAAGGAGGAATCTTCCACAAAGCCTTGTGGTTACTCCATGTAGATCTCTTCTTTGAGATCACCATGTAGAAAAGCACTCTTGACATCCATTTGGTGAACATTCCACTGATGTGTGGCTATGATGGCTAGAGTGAGTCTAATAAACATCATCACTATAAGAGAAAATCTCTCAGTGTAGTCTATGCCAGATGAGCTTTGTATTTATCAATAGACCCATGTACACCACACGCAGTCTAATAAACTTATTCATAATGGACCAATTTTCTTCCTTTAGGATGAGGGACAAAGTACCATGCTTTTTTCCTAATTTGGGAACTATATTCCTACATAGCAAAATACCATTCTAGAATGCCAGATGTCTCATGAAAGGTTTAAAAATTTGAGGCAATAGCCAAGTAGGCATGTGAAGTCCCTTGAAATAGTAAATGTGTCCACCTTATATTTGATGGATTTCCAATCCATTTCCTAACACTTTGAAGTGTTTGTCTGGCCCAAGTGGGATCAAAATTGTATGAGATTGGAGAATTAGGAGGTGAGTCATCATCATCTAAATTGTGAGTGTGAGATGGGGGAGGAGAATCCTTATCATCACTCTCATCACTTGAACTTGAAGAAGAAGAAGAGTCATCCTAATCATTAAGAGGATTTTAAGGTGGATCTAAGTCACTGTCTAAGGTGGAATCAATGACTAGTGAGACTTTTGAAGAGTTTGGAGTGCTAGTAGTTAGTTTAAGTGGGCCCTCATGAAAGTTGACACTCCTTTCAATGAATAAATCATGAGTTTTAGTAGGGAGAAACTTGTATCCCTTAGTACCCTCTACATACCCCACAAAGATACAAGACTGACTTTGAGGGTCCATTGCCTTGCATTTATTCTTGGAAACATGGGCCATTGTTGGTGATCCAAACACTCTAAAGTGATCCAATGTGGACTTCTGACCATCCCATGATTTGAAAGGAGTGATTAATTTCAAGGCTTTGTGTGGAATATAGTTATAAATATAACACACATAGTTGATTACTTTGGCCCTAAACTGAGGAGCAAGAGACTTTGATTGAAGCATGCAGTTGGCCATTTCCTTCAAGGTATAATTCTTATGTTTAACCACATCATTTTAATAAGGACTATATGGAACTGTGTTGCATCTAAATAGTCTTTGATGTGCAAAACTTCTCAAACCTATTGTTGACATACTCCCCACCATTATCAGTCCTTAACATTTTGATGGAATAGTCTGACTACTTCTCCATAAGTGCTTTGAAGTCCTTGAATTGATCAAAGACCTCAGAATTATTTTTGAGAAAAAACACCTAGGTGTACCTCAAAAAATCATTGATGAATGTGAGCATGTATATTGTCTTGTTGAATGAAGGCTTTAGAAATGGACTTGCTATGTCACTATGGACAATTTTTAACTTCTATTTGGCTCTCCTTGCTTTACCTTTGACATATTTCTCTTCTAGATGATTTCTAAGAATGAAAGCATTGCATGGGCCATCCAAGAATTTGACTTTAGGAAACCTTGAAACCATATCTTGATGACTGATTTACTCCAAGTAATGATAGTTTAAATGGCCAAACCATTCATGCTAGAGTTTGCTCACTCTATTTGCATGAGTAAGCGGTGAAACTGAGAGATAATTTGGGGCAAATTATGAGAAGGTATATAGCCTAGACTAATGATTATCCTTCTCATAAGCTACTATAGTATCACTATGCAGCGCCTTGATAACCACTGAACTAGGTGTGAACTCAACTTGCTTCCCTGCACTTATGTGAGTGATTTGGTTTACTGATACAACATTCGTGGATAGTGAAGGAACACATAAATCATCATTTAAGGTCCTGTCACTTACTTCAACTGATCCTTTACCACTAAATTTTGCTAAAGTGTCATCACCCATGAGAATTGAAGGTATAAAATATGGCTCTATTTTTGAAAATAGATCTTATAAGGAGGCCATGTGATAGGAAGCACCCAAGTCAATAACTCAAGTCAAAGGTTGAGAATCTACTGAAACAAGTGCCTTTCCCTTGTTTTTACCCATTTTTTTGTCTTTATCCTTTACAAATTTTTTTGTTGACATGTTCTGAGTTGAGGACTCAAGAACACTGATGTTATTCTTCTTAAGCATTTTAGTCAAGGTGTCAATCTTCTTTTTCATGCATTGATATTCATCATGCCCAAGTTTCTTACAAAATTTGCATTCGAGTTTCTACTTCTTAGGTTTCCCACTTGAGGAGGACTCATTTGATGATGCCTTAGGCTTGGAATTTGATTTATGACTCTTCTTATGCTCATGATCTAGTTTAGACTATTTTTTCTCCTATTTGCCATAACTAGAAGGCTTCTTCTTATCTTGATTGATAATCAAGGCATGTGATTTTGAAGACTTCAGTGTACCCATTTGAACTAACTTGTCTTTATCTTAAGTCAGATTAGCAATAAACTCATCAAATGATGGTATTTTCCAAGTGGATCTAAGTGCACATTTGGTAGCATGAAATGTAGAGACAAAAAATGAATAGGCATGACCTAGTTTTGCAAGCATGGATAGAATCAACTGGTCATCTATTTTCTCAATGCCACATTATTTCAATTATAGTATTAGTGATTTAAACTTTGTAAAGAAGTATTTTAGGGTGTCATAATCACTTGAGCTCAAAGTGATGAGCTCATTCTCTAGCTCATGACCCTTCATAATGTCTTGCACTTTAAAAAGCTTATCTAAGATTGTCCAAACTTTATTGGGTGTTTTTGAAGATTAGACATGGAATAGGAGATCAAGAGACATTGATAGGCATAAGATCTCATAGGCCTCATCACATCTATTGTACCACTTAACCTTTTTTGCATCTATAGATGGCTCAATTTCCTCACCCATAGTGATCTGATAGAGTCCTTTACCTCTTAAGGTGAGTTACATTTTAGACTTCCATTCAAGATAGTTAAATAGTGTGAGTGGTTTAATGTTTAGATCCATTAGTGTAGATTAAATTAAGATAATTTATATAATTGAGATGAAATCAAAGAATAAGTTTCAAGACATATTTTTGGTAAATTGGGTTTCTTAGATTGCTTTACTTCCACAAATAATTAGCCTTTGAAAGCTTAAGTAAGGTAGTAAAGACACTTCAAAAACTTGAGTTGGTCTTAGAGGAGTAATTCAAGTTTTCTAGATTACTTTAATTCTAACTCTCAGTAGTAATCACCCTTCTAGAACTTGAGTCATAGTAATGACCCTTTGAAAACCCGTATTGGTCTAGGAAGAGTGTAATTTGGGTTTCTTAGACTACTTTACTTTCAGAAGTAGTCACCCTTTGAAAACCTAAGTAAAGTAGCAATGATCTTTAGAAAAATTGAGTTGGTCTATAGTAGTGTATTTGCCTACTTTACTTAACTTCATGGATTTGCAAGTAAAGGAACTCCATAACTCCAAGTTTGTCTATGGGTAAGTAATAGCTCTTCAAAATCTTAGATTGGTTTTGAGACTCTCCAATGCATGCAACATGAAGTTTTTCAACCAATTATTCAATGTAATTACCACCTATAGATCTGAGTATCATAGAGGTTTGATGACACATAAACCAAGATAAGCTAAATTTATACAAAATAGTTTAGTTATGTAAATTTTGAAAGAGGCCCATTTGAGATTTTGACCTGAGGAAGAAAACCTAGAAGGTGAATTTTCAAAGCAATAAAATAAGTATGGATTTTTGCTAAAAATGAAAAATGAGGCCTTTAAATGCCAAAAAGAGAGGAAAAATTGATTGTTCCAAAACTAGGTCATGTTTACATTTGATCCTAAGGTTTTGGCACCTTCTAAAACTAATGGAATAATCGGTTTTGAGATCTAAAGCTCCAATATAAATTTCTACATGAATTATCCAAGGAATCCCATTAAACCCTTCTTTTTGTTAGAATAATGAATGTAGCAAGATTTCACCACAAAAATTGCTGCAATATTGGCAAAAATGTCTTTGATACCATGCCAGATTGGCCATGATCTTTGATCTTTGCATAGAAGATTGAGAAAATATATGTATGTAGAGATGAAATCATGGATAAATTATAAAGGAGGAGGAAGCTTGTCTTCACATGGTAATATTAAAAAAAATGACCTGCTTGCATATAATCGTATTAACCTGTCTAACCTTTCAAAAAGGAAAATTGGGGGTACATATAAGGAAAATTAAGGCAACATGAGGAAGCCTCTAATTTTTATAATTAGATAATTATATTAAAAATATAATTAACCTATGTGACCCTTTTATAACTAACCTAAGGAAGCTTAATTACCATATAATGGCTATAATGCCGTGTAGGCAGAACCCAATGAGAAAAAGCACTACTCTAATAAAGGAATCATAGGTTATATAACACCATCATTGGTTGCATGTCTATTTTTATATTTCATAAGAATTCAAGTTTTTATGGGAGGGTATGAAGGCTCAAATTTTTTTATAAGAGATTCTTGATGTTTTTCTTGATCGAGTTCTTCTTATGAAGATTTTGGATAAAGAGTCCTCACATAATATTTTAATCTTGAGTAAAGAACATTAGTGAATAAATGAAATTTATTGTCATCAAACATGTTATGCTTATATTTGTTAGACAATTATTTTAACCATTTGATAAATACTTTGGATATTTTGGACTCTAATTATTTAAAATTGATAAAATGATCTAGACTATTTTTAGGAAGATCATTAATTTGGAATTCTTGAACCAATGCATAGACTACGCCTTCCAAGTTAGAGATAAAATGAGTTTTGAGTTGATTATACCATTTTAGAGCATCACCTAAAAAGGTTTTATCTAAGATCTTGGTGTTAGTTAAAGTATTAAGTTGAACCCAAACTTTACATCAGTTTCTAAAGGCTTTAAAATACAAGGCCAAATCAGTGGATCCATTATAAGTGATTGTGGGAACTATGCCACTTATATTAATGTTTTCAATTTGAGGGAATCAAAGATAACTTTGTAAATATTTAAAAGCCTTGTTAAGAAGTGGAGATTATGGTATAATATTACCATGCACATATCTAAGTGAGGTGGGAGCATTAGGATTTCTCACCCCCATCAAGTAGGTTGAGGATGATTTTGGAAATGCATTAGCTAATTTTTAATTTACATGATTTGATTGGCACTATTAGCTTGAAAAGTATCCATTTGATTTAAAGTTTGTAATAGAATTTTATTAGCATTAATGGTATTTTAAATAGTGGAAGCAGCATGGGATGCATTAGTAATATAGGAGACATTGCTGGTTTGAGATATAGTAGTAGTTGTATGCATTTGACTATTAGTGTGAATATTTTGAATAGACCTAATAAAGGTCATGCCTACCATGTTTGAGTCAATGGTTAGCATGGAGGATGAAGAAATCATGGAAGATGAGAATATAATATAACAAGAAGGCATGAGAGACGATAAATGTGTGACAAAAGTCATAGAATGACTTGACCCAAATATTGTAACAAAGCTAGGTAAAGGTGAATGGGGTTATCCAATATGAGATCGCATCATGAGTTTATAAATGAAAATGGGATCCTTACCCTAATTTTGAGAGTTTTAATTGATGAAACAAATCATTTTAGTTGTATACTAAAGATTAATTTCATCCTCTACCATAAGTATGAATAAAGATTAAGAGAAGAAAAATAGGGAGGAGTTATAATTAGTGGTTATAGTAGTAACATGGATGTTGTTAAGATTAGGATTATCTATTGCATGATACAATAGATGCATGTTATAGATTTATGAGGATTATCAAGACTCATGATGTTAGTTTGATTTTTATTTATAGCTTCATCAAATAGGTGTTTCAAGATGAAAAATAATCTTATCTAGACACTTGCTAGAAAAGTGAAAGTTTTAAAAGTTAAAAATCAACTAGATCAATTTGGTTGATCTAGTTGGACTGAAAATAGAATAAAATAATCTATAAATTGACTATATTGAGATTTTTGATCTAGTTGGATAAACAAGAAGAAATAATAGTTTATTAACTGACTAGATTGAGTTGGTCGATCTATTTACATAGACAAGATAAAATAAATATCTATAAACTAACTAGATCAAGTTAATAAATCTAATTGGAAAATTACGAAAACATAATAGTCTATAAACTAACTAGATTGAGTAAATTGATCTAGTTGGAAAAAATAAAAATAGAACAATTTGTAAATGGACTAGATCAAGATAGTTGAACTAGTTGAAAATTAGGGTAATAAAATAATCTATAAACTAACCATATTGAGCTAGTCAATCTAGTTGGAAAAGTAAGAAAATAGAACAATCTTTAAACTCACTAGATTGAGTTAGTCAATCTAGTTAAAAAATAGAAAAATATAAAAATTTGTAAACTGACTAGATAAAGCTGGCCAAACTAGTTCAATGGTTTGGAAAAAAAATTAAGTTGTTTGAAACTAGATGATTTTTTTAGTGTAGGTTTTTATTCCATTTAATGTTTTTTTCATACACATGTTTATCTTGTTTAGGTGTATTTTTAGGTTATTGTGAAAGATAATCACACATTTATGAGGATGTGATGACATGATTATCTTTCACCTATTTAATGTACCTTATTAAATATTATATGGATAATGAATGAAATAATAAAGATTTTAATATTGTGATGGAACTTTTTCTTATGGCTCAAGTTTGATTGCACTACTATGCACATAATTTCATCATACATTCAGTGCTATCCAAAATGATCCTTGATTGTGGCCCACTTTAACATGGTATTAGATCTATTCTAGTAGATGAATGTCATTGTTTCTATTATGAAATCTTGAGTTTTAATTTGCATGTCATAGATATACCATCCATTGACCTAGCTATTGAAGATACACTCTTTCCCTAATTTTGCATTTTTTAGGTCATCTAATGATCTATATTCAAAAAATAATATGAGAAAGGTGTCTCATATTGGTCATATTTCATCTGGTAGGTTTTCATGTAAAATAGCCTATGCCATTAGATTCAGAAATTGTCAAAACCTTAGGATCAACTATAAACACAACCTAGTTTCCTAACAGTTATTTTTTGCTATTTTGGGAGAGTTTTGGGTTTTTTTCAGTGCTTTCACACAAATATTTACTATCTAGGGTCTTTAAGGGAAAATTCATTATATGTTTTTATGGGTTTTTGGAGATCTATAGTGGATCTTTGGTGGATTCTACATCAACTTTGATGATGTCAAGAAGACATCAAATTTAATTAAGTGGAAAGTGGCACTGTTCATTTCAAAAGTGTAGCCATTTTTGGGGTGGCATCACTCCCACATCAATCAAATCAATCAAAAGGAGGGAGGTGGAACACCTATTTTATGTCTTATATCCTAGTCATATGGGAGCTAAGCCTATGGTCAGTTCTAAACCAAAAGTGCTTAACTTTTTCTCCAAGAGGGTTTACATTTTTCTTAGGGAAATTGATTCCAAAAATTTCTCAACTGAAACTTTTACACACCCAAATTTTTTACAAATTGAGATCATTATTTTTATGAGAAAAAAATATTCAAACTTCTGTAGCTTTCAACCTACTACTTATTTTGATGTGCCATTATTTTTTAAAGTGAAATCTTTATTTAGCTCTAGACATTGGTAATATTCTCAATCCTTATAAAATTTAACACACAAACACACACACACACACACACACACACACACACACACACACACACACACACACACACACACACACACACACACACACACACACACACACACACACACACACACACACAATGTGGGTTTTATATCATTATCTGTATTACACACTTAGTTTAACACATAATTCCTTTCTATATCATGGATCATATTCATTTTCTAGTTATTACACAATTCAAATATCATGAGTGGGAAACCCAATTTAAAATCTTTTTGAGGAATAAAATTTTACACCGAATAACAATGGGTATAGAAAAATAACTAACACTTGATGTAGAGAAGGTAAGTGGTTTAACATAAGTGGTTAAACCTATAATTTACTATTCTTGTATATGTCTCTTTACTTTCTCTTTCATATTGAATCTACAACTACTCTTAATGAAGTCTAGAACACATTAAAAAAAATCTTTGGTAATAAGGACATAATGAGGGGCCATCAGTTGGAGAACGAGTTCATAAATTTGAGCCTAGGAAATATTGACACCATACATGACTTATTCAAAAAGTTAAAATCATTTAGGTTTTATTTTTTAACAAAAAGGATGATCTATTGATTCTTTCCATCACTACCAAATTGGGTCTTGACTATTCTATCATTATTTCTACCTTCCACACCACCAAGAATGCCCTTGGAAATACATGAAATATGCCATCCTTGGATGACTTTGATACTAACTTGACTTGGGAGAAGGACAATATTATTCAAAAGGGTACACTAAAGTCATCTAAATCACATGGCTTAATTATGAGTCATGACAAACATAAGGCTTTTGGTAGCAAGGAGAAGAAATAGAACAAGAAGAATCTAGAGCAAAGAAAGGGTCATAAATATAATGCTAAGTACAAAACATCAAAATAGTCCTCCTCTTTAGATAGGAAACCTAATAAAGAGTTACTCACATGTGCCCATTGCAAGAAATCTAGGCATGATGAATCCAAATGCATTAATAAGTAGATTGACCAAATTATAAAGATGTCAGAAAAGCATAATATCAATGGCCTTGATTCTTGAAATTAGATTTCATCAACAAAGGTGTATTTTAAGGCCAAATATAGTATAAATGGAAAAAATAAGGGCAATTTAATTATTATAGTTACATCCTATCCTTCCACATGGGTTATTGATTCTTGTGCTTTGAACTGAATGGCTTCATCATAGGACATATTCTCATCCTTGGATCCTTATTTTATGCCTTCCATCTTATTGGGTGATGATACTTCCATAAAAGTTATTTGGAGATGAACTATTGAAGTGAATGATGGGAAATTTCATGATGTTATATGTGTTCCCTCTTTATCCATCAATATCCTATCCATTTATCATATCACTCTCATTAACTCAGGTAAGAGAGTTTAATTCACACCAAATTTAATGGTTATTAGGGAAGTAGATAATGAATTCATTTTTTACATTTGGGAATGTAAATCACCAATCATGATTGCATACTTTCTCACATTTTTCTCCTGATCAACCCTCTAATGTACTCCTCACTCATTCATATGGGGTAAGTAAATTATGGCATGAGTGATTTGCCCATCTCAACTATCGGTACCTAGAGTAACTCAATTATCATGACATAATTTCATGATTTCCATGATTCAAGATTTTTGATGTAGTTTGTTAGGGTTCCATACTTAATAAGCATTTAGAAGAGAAATATGACAAGATAAAATCATAGAGATCTAAACAAATATAGGATCTTATGCATAGTGATATTACCGGTCCATTTCCAAAACCTTCATTCAATAGGAATAAATACTTGGTTTCATTGATGAATTTTTGAGGTATACTTGGGTGTATTTTATTAAGAAAAAATCTAAGGTATTTAATCAATTTTAGGGCTTCAAGGTGATTGTATGAAAATATTTAGGTAAATCCATCAATTATTTTTTCACTAATAATGGTGGTGAGTATGTTAATAACCATTTTGAATAATTATTAACTAAAAAGGGGATTGAACTATAACATATAGTTCCATATAGTCCTTAACAAAATGATGTTCCATAAAGAATTTAAGGGAGTCAATCTGTTTCAATATTAGAGTATTTGGGAGCCCATAATGAATCACCTATGAGTGTTTGAATCTCATGATATGGCCCACATTCTAAATTCAATGGGATGCACTAGGATTTGATGATAATTTTGATGATTTAAATATGCTTGAGTAGCTTCCCAATGATCTGAATTATCCTTATATTATGATGATGAGAGTAGTTATGAAGAATCACCTCATACTTATTATATAATAACTTTATAGTATGAGGAATATATTCCTAAATCTCCAATTATTAGTCCTTTTTGGTCTGGATAGATACTGTGAAGTGTTGGCCAATAGATTGGAGATCCATTAGACAATAGGTGAACATCTTCATAATTATATAATTCCCTAAATGCTTTTATTGCATATTTTTCTTATCCATAATAATTTTGAGAGGCATAAGGAAATCATGAGTGGGATACTTATATGGAAGAGGAATATGGTTCTAGTTGAGGAATAATACTTGGGATTTAGTCCCTCTTCCTAAGGGAAGAAAACTTGTTCGATGTAGGTGGGTGTACCAAATTAAATTTTTAGTAGATGATTACATAGATAAGTTCAAAGAACATTTAGTAGAAAAGGGTTTTCATAAGGTACCTAGATTTAATATATTTAGATGTTCTCCCTAGTTTCCAAACTAAACTCAATCTATCTCACACTTGCCATTATTGCAACACATCACTTGGATGTTCATCAGATGGTTGGGAAGAGTAATTTTCTTCATGGTGACCTCAAAGAGGAAATATACATAGAAATACCAAAAGGTTTTTTGGAAGATTATTATTTAGTTTTCAAAGTTAAAAAATGTATCTATGGCCTTAAACAAGTTCCTTGAACTTGGTATACCAAGATGAATTCTTTTCTTCTTTTGGTTGGGTTCACTAGATGTCATTCTAATATGAATATCTACATCTTGAGACAAGATTATTCACTATTGATTTTGGTTATCTACATCAATGACCTATTGATCATAGGGAGTTCTTAGTCCACCATCATAATAGTGAAAAATACTTTATCTGATGGGTTATTAATGACTGACCTATAATTATTACATTATTTCCTCAGAATTAAAATTTCTTAGTCCATCTCTAAGATCACTATTTCATAATCCAAGTATGCTCTTAATTTTATTTCATGGTTAAACATGGTTGAATCTAATTCATCTCTAAATTTTTTTGTATCTGGTGTGAATCTTGAGGATGTTTTCACATCTTGTTTAGTTGATACTACCTTGTATCAACAACTTGTTGGTAGTTTCATCTACCTTATTCACACTAAACCTAACATTTAATGTGCAATGGGAATGGTATCTAGATTTATGTAGGAACCCCATAAGATACACTATAAATTAGATAAGTATATTATCCAATATATTTATGGTACTCATAGTTTTAGGATTCAATATGGAGTGGGCATCAATGTTGACTTGATTGGTTATACTAATTCAAATGGGGTTGGTGGTATTCAAAATCATAAGTCCACTTTAGGTTATAGTTTATCCCTTGGTTCAAGTTTTATTAGTTGGTCCAATAAGAATATTAATGTTATTAATTTATATTATATATAGGTAAAATACCAAAGGATGTATTAATGCTACCACTGAGGCTATTTGGCTTTAGGGTATTCTCAATGATTTTGGCATCCAGTTTTGATGACTAATGATCATCTTATACAATAACCAAGAATAATTTAAATATTTAGGAATTTGGTCCTCCATTAATGAACCAATAATATTGATATTCACATGCATTTCATTCATGAACTCATGCATGATCAAGTCATTTATCTCTATTACATTCAAATAATAGAGAAAATTGTTGATATATTCAATAAACCCTTCACTGAGAGTATCTTAATTTGTGGCCTCTCCTTATGGTTCAAGTAGCTCTGTAATCATCCCATAGGGTTCATTTATATATACTTATATACCTCAAAAATCCTTTGTGTTAGGACCCAATTATACTACCTACCTGAGCTACACTTAGGGGGGGTGTTAGTTTAGGTTTTTATTCCATTATATGGTTTTTCATTACACATGTTCTTTAGCTTGCTTAGGTGTCTTTTTAGGTCATTATGAAAGATAATCCTACATTAATTAGGATGTGAAGATATGTTTATCTTTCACCTATATAATTTACCTTTTTATATATTTTATGGATAATGATTGAACTGATAAAGATATTACTATTATGATGCAATTTATTCTTCTAGCTCATGTTTGATTTGCAACTACACATAGGTAATTTATTTATGAATTAAATCCTATGTAGACTAGTCTTTGATTGTGTCCCAATTTGATAGATTTAGTTTAAAAATAGATGTAAATATAATCACACAAACAACAAGATCAAGATGGTTGATCTAGGTGAAACACATAACACATAGCTTATATCAATATTAATTGATACATTCTATGATACATTATAGAATAGAAGAAAAAAACAAAAAATATAAATTTTTAACTACTAATACTAACTATTTATCCAAATAATAATATTAAGATATTATACTTAAGGTTGTGTTTGATAATGTAGACTTTCAAATATACTAGCTTGTATATTGGATAGTGACGGCCCAATGTTTCAGAGTCTTAACTATACAAGACATGTTATTTTTGTATCCCACTAAACCTAATTTTAAGGTTAAGATAGAATTAAATTATTGGAACAATTCTAACCAATGAATTATGGAATCAAATGGATGGATGGATTACTAAGGTTTAATATAAAGGAAAATCCTAGGCATTTCTAAAATAACATTAGGTATGTGTTGACCCAATTTAACTTTTAAGTTAAATTGGGTCATGTATAGGTTAAACCTTTGAATTTAGAGATTTTATGGTGTATAAATTTTGTTCACAAAGTTTATTATATGTATTTTGATTCCATTCAATGTTATATTAGCCTTGGTCATCAATTTCATTAGCCAACATGTCCTTTTGAGTTTTTTTAGCAATCAAAATTGAGAATTTAATGAGTTATATGGATTTATTTGGATTAATTAAGCTTAAAAAACATGATGTAATGTACCATGTGCCCTTATATGTCTTAAATAATTAAAAAAAAATTAAAGGTGGCAAGTTATGTAGAAGAATAGAGAATTTTCTTGAAGGAAAAAAAGAGTTTGACACTTGTACAAACTCCTTGGAAATTGTGCCACATGGGAAATGGTCAATTAGTACCTATTAAACTTCCACATGCTCAATTATATGCTTTGTTTTCTCTAAAATTTCCATTTCTTTCTCAAAACCATTATACTCCCTTTTCACCCTTCTTGGCAAGTAGAAGTGACCTTCAAATTTTTGCTTGGAATGGAAAAATCAAGAGGTCTCAACTCAAATGCCTTGGGGAGGTTAAACTAAACTAAAATAAATTAATTTAAATATAATAATTTTGAATAATGGTGGCCTATGATTCATTAACCATCCTCATGAAGTTGACTATACATTTCTACCTACTATTTCATATACCCCATAGGTTTTGCTTCATTTTTTGAAAAGTTAGTATGAACCAATTATTTAGGTGGAATCTAGAGGGTGTTTTATATTTTATTATATGAACTCAATTCTTATTTTAAATTTTAAGTTTATTTTATGATCAAACCATCTTGGGTTTGCAAATAGTTTTATGAGGGATGATAGGCCTGTTTTCACCACTTTTAGAGATTCATGCTTTATCAACAGTTCCAAGGGGTTATAATATGTCATTTTTGCATGTTAAAATGTGATACATTTATATTTACCTCCTTGACCTCATTTTATAAAAAAAAATCTCATGAATTCAATCATAGATCACCATACAATCAATTTGTTGTTTGACTATCATATCAGTCAGTCAGATGCTTGAAAGGAAGATCATATTAAAATGAGGTTGTTTTGGTTTGTTTCAAATCTCACAAGTTGAGTGGAGTTCATTTAAACATGGGAATAAGGTACATGAACCTTTAAAGTGAGACTCAATCTCCATTGCCTAAACATAAAATCACTCACACAGTTAGGCAGTCATTGATGCTCATTTATAGGTATCTCATGAAGGCTAACATGTTAAAAAAGGAAATTTTGAAATAATAAATGTCTTGGGAAATAAAGGGGTATATTTTTAATCATTTGAAAATCTCAAATCTCATTTTAATCAAATTTATCATAAATTCTACCAACTTACTCACCCTTACAACAAACATAAAAATGAACACCTACAAGTGTTATTAGAGAATTGAGGTCATTGATGGAGGAAATTGGGAAAGTTAGAACCATGTTTGGATTATTAAGGAGGTTTTGATATCTTAACATGCATAATTGAAGGGATAAGTTAGTAAGTAGAGTTAAAGACTACATTCTAAGACTCAATGACACTATTCAAGCCCACTTTCCTAGAAGGTGCAAAATAGAGCACCCAATGGTTTTGTTGATGTTATAGGAAGAAAAGTCACAAAGTCTTGGAAAATATAAATGAGAATAATTTGTAGTATATATAATTTAAAATGACTTTTACAAGTTAATAAGGAAAATAACTAGGGGAAGATAGTGTTAAAAGGTATTAAAGTTGCTTATAAAACACTAAATTACTTCAATGATATCTACAGGCTTGACCCTAAAAGAAACCTTCTCCAACTCAAGGTTGAAAATTAGGAATTTCCCCTATTGTTAAAACTAAAAAATGGTTGAACAGACCTTTTGTGCCTTATAATATCATCAATAATGGATGGTAGGTGGTTTTGTGTTTTGTCCATCATTCACCCCTAAAGTACGTACACTGTGAAAACACACACCTACAATAGGGTAGGGAAGCACTGACAAAATTCAATGTTATAATGGTGTTTTAAGGATTTAAAAAAAGGAAAATAGTCTAAACACATGCCTTGTGACATAGAGGGATTCATCTAATACATCCAAATATCATAAATAAGATCATTTATAGCCAATACACATCTACATAAATTAGGCAAGAATATCTTAGTCAACAGGAAATAAGCATGAGTGATGGTTATTATGTGATTGGAATTATCTATATGTGATGCACAAGTTTAATTAATTGATGCATGAACTTACTAATTCAAAGGAGGTTTGTAAGAACTATGACCAAGTACAAAGGAGTCTAGATGTACCTATAGACTTGGTCTTAAGGGACATGGTACCTCAATCATGATAATGACCTAAGCATGAGGTTTTTGATGGGTGTTTGAGCTTATTAAAAAATAATGAAGGTATAAGTAAAATATATTGAAATTTGGAGATTCAAGGGAGGTTATAAATCATCATACTCAAGCCTTAATAAACAAATAACACCTACAACATGGTCAATTTATAAAATGTCTTAGTCAATAGGTAGTGTGCTAGAGAGTGACATTTGCATACTTGAATTGCATGAGTACGAGTGAAATAGGTATTAGATAACTCAAATATATTTATGGAGGGTTTTTATGCCCTTTTATTAGGTCTAATTCATATACACCATCTACAAGCACCTTTAAAACAAAGATTACAATCTACAGTCTAAAACATGAGATAGAGGGTTGAGTAGTATAAGGTATGAGGGATATGTTGGGAGTTAAAGTCACACAAGAAGATGAGATAACATTAAAAATAACAAGGTAAAATCATTAAAACATCATTATATATTTTTTAAATGGAGAAAAAGAATCAAGCATGCATGACATAGTTGATTGAAAGAACCTTGCACATAATTTTATACATAGGCCTATCTTGAGGCTTTATGGAAGTTGGAAGGTATATAATTGTCACCAAGGACTAAAATTTTATATAGGGAATATAAAATAATTATATAATATTTTATAACATTAACCATTGTCTACAGAGGTAGGAGAGTGCCCTCTATTTTGTCTCAGATAGAAGGCACTCCCTTATAAGGTCAAATTAGCAATTTTTAATAATGGAGGAAAAGTGATAAATAAAATGAGGCTTAGACATTTAAATGAGATTAATGAAGTTTTAATAAACTTATAAAAACATGGGAAATTAGGTGAAGGAGTATTTTCAATAGAAAGGTCTAAACCTGAGGATCTACAGTCAAGCACACTAGGCAAATTTTGGCCTAGTGCCCAAATGAGGGGTCACTCACACTCTTTGCCCTAAATATGATTTATAACTGGTTTAAATATGTTTTAGGGACCCTATTAGAGGTTTTTAATATTTTATAAAAAATTAATCTTAGTTGGATGGCCTAAACATAAAAAATTGTAGGTAGGCCTATTCAACAAGGTGTACGCCTAAAGCCAAATGAAGGAACACTCATAATTACATACTTAAGTGAGATTTAAAACATATAAAAAACATGTCCATGGGGTCAAATAGGATCCTCAAAAGGATTTCTCATCGCAGCCAATCAAAACTAACAGATTGGACAAGATAGTGAGAAGTGTGAAAACTCTAAGGGAAAGTAATTTTAAGGTGTCACTAATGATTATAAGGCAATGTAAGGTATTAATATGATCCATTAACTTCCTCCCACATATTTTAATGAGAAATTGATGCCAATTTTGAGGCCAAGCATGCAAGGTGCATGAAGGAAGAGTTTTTTGGAATACATATGATAACTCCTTTCCAAGTGATTCTAGAGGACCAAAAATGAAACTAATGCATGGAGAGGAATTTATAAGACCCTTACCCTTATTTTCATTCATTTTACCAAGTAATAATGAGTTATGAGGCATTAAAATGGGGTCAATCATGAAGGCAAGTTTTCTAAGCGAGTTAAGGAGTTTTCATATCACTTTGAAAGAGTTTGATGACTTCGATTGAGATTTGTACTTCTTGGGCTTACATGATTCATCCCATACCCTCTTAAAATGAAAAATTATCTCCTTTTATCATCTTGACAAATTTACTTGTGACCCTTAGACTTATCGTTTCTCCTCTCTCTCTCAAGTCCTATAAGAAATAGCTATTTTACCATTATAATGGATGTTCCACTTGAGTATGGGAAATACATACTCAAATGTATACCTTTTGATCAATAATACTAATTATTATTACCTCTTCCATTACTATTATTAGTATGTTCATTTCGAATTTTTGATTTTTTAGAAGTGAAGACTATGAATTCCCTAGCATGTTATTTCATTCTACCATCTATTTATAGTTGGAAAACTTCTTTTTATAGGGCATGTGAAGTGTTGTATTAAATTTCAAGGATTGAGTGAGTTATTTTTTTCATTAGTGACATCTAAGGCCTCTTGTCTAGTCCTCTTAACTTTTCACATTCATCCATAACCTCACAATGTAACAATGATGTGAGAAGATGAGGATTGGAGAAGTGTATGTTTAGTTTGTCTCTTGGTTTCAAGTGTAATATGTAGTTTTTTGGAATTCATCATCCATTTTAGTGTATCACCTCACTTAGGTTAGTTTTATTTTAATTATCTTTCTCTCTTTTTATTCCCCAAAGTTGAGTGTAGTTGCAATCCAAAGTGGTACATCAAGGGAACTAGCCCTATTTAGAGATTCACCTCATCCTTAGGTTACCCATAAGCCTAGAGGTGTTTCCATTGGGAAAATTGGATGAGGAAAGCTTTACCATCAGATCAAAGGGTGAAAATCCATGTGACAATAATTTTTGGCATGCTCGAATGGACTCTTGGTCTAAGAATTTGAGAGATATTTGGTGTTGTCTCTCAATAATCAACCTTTGGAGGCATCTATCAAGCATCAATTGTGACTCCGAAGTTACATCAGCTACTCAAGAATTCCAAGCTTCATTTTCAATATTATTGGTGATATTTTTTCTTTTTGTTCTTTATTTCATGAGGTTTCATGGATTACTTTGGTGTTGTGTTTTTTTCTTTACAAGTTGGTGAGACATTGCAAGATTGTGCTATTCCTTATCAACAAGAGCAAGTTCTTAATCAACCCTTTCATGAAGTGTAATAACCCAAATATTGTTATTTTATCCCTAATATGATCATATTTAGCCTTTTCATGAGTTATATTAGTCTTATAGCTAGCCTCTTCAATATCTTTCTTCTTTTAGTCAACCTAGCCACTCTTCAACTCCATCCATTTCCACCTCTAAGAAAACACTTTTAGGATATGAGAGGTACATGTTAGAGCTTGATAATCTAAGAGTATTTGGTCAAGATATACCTAGAATTTATATTCAAAGGGTGAAAGATGCCTTAGATTTTGTCAAAAGAGAGTGGGCACATATTGAGAGAGCCAATTGGCAAAGGCTTACAAATGAGATGCTAGACACGAGTAGTTTGCTTGAATATTTGGAGGATAAACTAAGAATTAATGAGAGGAAGTCTTACCAAGTCTATCAGCCTTCATATCCACTTTACAAACTTTTCTATCATAAATTTAAGCCTAATAAAAATTTCCAAAGTCATCCTTTTCCAAATCAAGTGGAAGAGAGAGAGTTAGAAAGACTAGCCTTGCGTTTGAAGCAAACCTTGATAGAGAAATTGAGTTGGCTAATAAGCAAACACAATAGTCCATCTTATTAGAAAAATAAGTAGAATGCAGGCCCTCATTGCCCTCTCACATTACATCCTCATCACCTCAAAAAATGACTTCTAATCCCAATATCCTAAGTTGGAACAAGATAGTGAAATCATGGGGAAAGAAAGAAGATAAAAGTTTGCTTGATAAGGATTTTGAGGTTGTGAATGAAGTTTACCCTTTACAAGTTCCTCCCACCCTTCCTCAAGAAACCTCTTGTTCTCAATATGAATCCCCTTGTATTCTTCATCCTCGTGATGATGTATATCAACTTCAAGATAGATTTTTCTAAGAGAACCTAGCCAAGTAAATTGAAGAGTTAGAGTCAAAGATGAAGCTACTAAGTCAAGGTGTCTTGGAAGGTTTAGACCCAAAAGATGATCTTATGCCTAAAAGCACCCCATCCACCCTTCCTCAAGAGATTCCTCAAGCTAAATTAGATGTGATTGAGGTGTTTGTAAAGTGGAAGGAAGAAAATCAAGTGGTTTTAACCCAAGCTCTGCCTCCCCTTCCTTATGAGATTCCAAAATAAACCCCTACTTTCCGCTCCCAATCTGATTTTGAGTTTTATGTGCCACCTCCACCAAATAGTTCATCTTGTCCTCACCCCATCAACCATTACCTTGATGAACCTATGTTATGGGAACCTAAAGGGGAGTAGTTGGTTGATAAGGAAGGATAACTCTTTTTTGAAGAAAACATACCTCCTTGGTAACCTCATTGGGCTACATCACATGACTTCAAGATGCCTAGTCTTGGCATCACCATGATGGAGAAAGAGATGGAAGATATTGTAGCCCTTGAATAATACTATACATCTAATCGAAAGGTTTTATATTATCACCTCCAACATGAAGACAAATGTGTATTCATAAATGGTGAACAATTCCAAGTCTTTCCCAAAGATGTTGCATCCCTAGAAAGTTATCATGTGACCAAGGTGGAAGTTGTTGCTCTTGAAGATGATCCAATAGCTCAGCATAATCTTGAAACACCATCAGATGAATTAGAGGTTGAATAACATCATTTTGATGACATCACACATCAAGAAGAAAATATTAAAGAGGTAATGTTTCTAGAGAATGAAGTGGACAAAGATGATTGGTAGCTGCAAGTGAAGCTCTTTCAAGAGCTTGAAGAGATTTGACAATTTAAGGGCCAATTACATGACAAGGTGAAGAAATAATCTTCTATGGAGGACAATGAGCAAAAATGGATAGAGTATGCAAATCTCCTTGATGAGCTAAAAGAACTTACAGCTGAGAAGAAACCCAATCTTATTGAGACCCCTATGGAAATCAAGGATGAGGTTGAAATTAAGGACCCAAATATGAAGGTTGAGGCTATTTGGATGGAATAAGATTTCATTTATATGGCCAAAATGTTTGAATCTTCCTAATTTTCAATGAACATCATGCTAATAGAGTTTGCAAACATCATGAGAAAGTTGGAGGTATCAGTGCCAAGGATCAAAAGGCTACATGTCTCATTGAATCCTTCATGTCATGAAGTAAGAAGATTTTCAAACTTTTAATTTGATCCAAGAGGAAGTTCTCATCTCAAGTTTGTTAGTGTTTGAATTAGTTTTTTTAGTTTAATGTGTGTATTCCATAAGTGCTCATTTACACATGTTTGTTTTCTTATTTTGTATGTGTCCTTACTTTGAGTCATTAAGGTAATTAGTGGTCTTATCTTGATGGTAAGTGGTCAAGAGTTTCCTTGTTTGTATCAGACTTAATATGACTCCTAATCCAAATGGAATGATAAGGCTACTCATCTAATTAGTATAGCATGCATAATACCCCTATGAGTCACCAATTTGTTGACCAAATTTGACATTTAATTTAAATTGGGGCACCTATAGGTAAAAACATGGCATTTAGAGGTTTAAGGGGGTATAAATTTTGGTCATAAAGTGTATTATATGTATTTTTATTCCATTCAATGTTATATTAGTATTGGTCATCAATTTCATTAGTGTCATTTTGATTATTTTTAGGGGTCAAAATTAAGCATTTAATGAGTTTTATGGATTTATTGGGATGTGTGATGATTAAAAAACATGATTTCATTTCAAATGTGCCTTGAGAGGTATTAAATAACTAAAAAATCTGAAAGGTGTCAGGTTATGTAGAAGAAAGGGGAGTTTTCTTAAAGGAGAAGAAGAGTTTGGCACTTGTATGGCTTCCTTAAAATGTGTGCCACATGGTAAATGGTCAGGTAGTTACTATTTAGATTCCCCATGCTCAATTAATAACTTTATTTGAATTGGAAGTGCCATTTATTACTCAAAACTATTTTATTCCCTTTTCACCATTTTTTGGCAAGCAAATGTGACCTTTAGGTTTTTGCTTGGTATGGATAGCTTATGAGATTTCATCTCAAAAAACTTGGATAGGTTAAATTAAACTCAAATACCTTCATTTACATATAATAATTTTGAATCATTTTAGTTTGTGCTTCAGGAACTATCCTCATGAAGTTGAATGCACTTTTTTGATTGTTGTTTCATGTACCCTATGGGTTTTGCTTCATTTTTGGCAAGTATGTATGAAATAGTTAATAAGATAGAATATAGAGGAAGGTTTAATTCTTCATATATTCCTTATATTATTATTTTCAAGTTTCAAGTTGAATTGATTGAAAATCATCTTGGGTTTGTAAATTGGTCTTATGAGGGATGACAGGCTTATTTTCACCATATTTAGAGTTTCATGATTTATCAGTAGTTATAGGTGGTTGTAATATGTAATTATTCCATGTTAAAATTTTATATATCTATCTTTTCCTCTTTTACCTCATTTTACAAACAAATTCTCATTAATTCAGTCATAGACTACCATACAATCAACTTACTATTTGACTGTCATACCAGTCTGCCAGATGCTTGAAAGGAATATCATATTAAAATGAGGATATTTTGATTTGTTTCAATCCTAAAAATTTAGTGGAGTTAATATTAAAATGGGAATAAGGTATATGACCCTTGAAAGTGAGACTCAATCTCCATTACCTAAACATGTAGTCACTCACATAGTCAGGTAGTCATTGATGCTCATTTATAAGTATCTCATGAAGGCTAACATGTTGAGAAATGAAATTTTGAACTAATAAAGGTATTAAAAATGAAATTGATATATTTATAATCATGTTAAAATTTCAAATCTCATTTGTATTGCATTAATCATACTTTCTACCAACTTACTCACCCTTACTGCAGACATAGAAATGGACACCTACAAGTGTTATTAGATAAATAAGGTCATTGATGGAGGAATTTGGGAAATTAAGAAACATATTTTGAGTTTAAGGTGATATTAATATGTTAACATTAATACTTGAATGTCTAAGTTAGCAATTAGAGTTAAAGACTACCTTTTAGGACTCAATGACACTATTCATGCCCACTTTCCCAAAAGGTACAAAATAGAGTACCCAATGGTTTTGTTGATGTCATAGGAATAAAATTCACAAAGTATTGGAACATATAAATGATCATAATTATTATTATATATCATGGAAAATGAATTTTCCAAGTTTGGAAGGCAAATAACCAAGGGAAGATAGTGTTGAAAGGTCTTAAAGTTGCCTAATAACCAAGGGAAGATAGTGTTCAAAATTAGACCTTTAACCTATTGTTGAATGTTAAAAATGGTTTAAGGGACCTTTTATTCCTTAGAGGAGCATCAATAATGGATGTTAGGTTATTTTGTTTCCATCATTCACCCCTACAGTCCATACACTATGAAAGCACACACCTATAATAGGGCAGGGAATCTTTGACACAATTCAATGTTAGAATGTTGTTTTAAGGATTTAAAAAAAGGGAAATATTAAAAAAAAAATTCATTATGATATATAGGGATTAATATAATACCTTTAAACATCATAAATGAGCTCATTATATCCAATACACATCTAAATAAATTAGGCAAGAATGTCTCAATCAATAGGCAGTAAGCATGAGGAGTGATGGTTATTGTGTGATTGACATTATCTAGATGTGATGCACAAGTTTAAGGCATTGATTAATGAAATTAATAATTCAAAGGAGGTCTATAATCACTATGACCAAGTCCAAAGGAGCCTAGATGTACCTACAGGTTGGGTCTTAAGGGATAAGGTTTCTCAATCATGATAATGACCTAAGCATGAGGTTTTTGATGGGTGTTTTAGCCTATTAAAAATGAATAAAGGTATAAGTAAATTATAGTGAAATTTTGAGATTAAATTGAGGTTAAAAATGATCATACTCAAGCCTCATGAAAAAAATAACACCTACAACATGTGTAATTTGTAAAATGTCTTAGTCAATAGGTAGTGTGCCAAAGAGTGACATTTTCATAGTTGAATTTCATGAGTATGAATGAAATAGGTATTAAATAACCCAAATATATTTAGGAAGGGTTTTTATACCCTTTTCTCATGTATAATTCATAAACACCATCTACATGCACCTTTAAAGTAAAGATTACAGTCTACAGTCTAAAATATGAGATAGAGGGTTGAGTAGTATAAGGTATGAGGGATATGTTGGGAGTTGAAGTCACATACGAAGATAAGAGAACCTTAAAAAAAATTAGATAAAATCATGAAAAAATCATTATATATTTTTTAAAGGGATAAAAGGATTCAATCACACATGACACAGTTTATTGAAAGAACCCTGCACATAATTTTCTACATAGGCTTGTCTTGAGGCTTTATGGAAGTTGGAAGGTCTAGAATTGTCACCAAGGACTAAAATTTTATATAGAGAATATAAAATAATTATATAATATTTTATTACATTAACCATTGTTTTAGGAGGTAGGAGAGTGCCCTCTATTTTGTCTCAAATGGAAGGCACTCCCTTACGATGTCAAATCGGCAATTTTTAAGAATGGAGGCAAAGTGGTAAATAAAATGATGTTTGGAAATTTAAAAGAGATTAAGGAATTTTTAATAAACTTATAAAAAAATTGGAAACTAGGTGAAGGATTATTTTCAATAGAAAGGTCTACACTTGAGGAGCTACAGTCAAGCACACTAGGCAAATTTTGGCCTAGTGCCCAAATGAGGAGTCACTCACACTCTTGGACATAAATATGATTTATATCTTGTTTAAAAATGTTTTAGGGACACTATTAGAGGTTTTTGAGATTTTATAAATAATTAATATTAGTTAGATGGGCTAAACATAAAAAATTGTAGGTAGGCCTCTTCAATAAGGTGTAAACCTAAAGCCAAATGAGGGGTTACTCATAATTATAGACTTAAGTGAGATTTAAAACCTACCAAAATATTTACATGGGGTAAAATAAGAGGTGATAAATAAATTATAAGGTATATAAAACAAAAAACCATTTTTTGGGTCCAAAAGTAACTCAGGCATGCAGGAAACAATAAATTAAGCTTGATAAAAGAAGTTTAGAAGCTCATATATTTCATGAGGCATTTCATGGATGAAAAATGAGTTATGGGATGTTATTATGGGTAATTAAGGACATGTTTTTGGAATTTTTTTGTAGGTTAGATGTCTAGTTTTTATGAATGAAGCTTAAGAGGTCAAACATGCCTAAAACCCTCCAAAACCCTTGCAAGTCACTAGGTTGTGAAAATAGAGTTAGAAATAAATTATAATGTAATATTTTGGATATAAAACCTGCTATAAATTTTAAAGTAATCCCTCAAGATCTATCACATGCTTTTGAGTTGTAAAAACTTGTACATACATGGAAAAAATAGGGTATGTCTGACCATTTTTTATATTATGTAGGTTCCAGGAGGATTCTAAAGATGAAACCAAATTTGGGAGATATTTTAATACTTTTGAAAACTATAAATTTTCATTTAATTCCTTATAAAAAATCCTAGGGTCCTCAAAAGGATTTCTCATCTCAGCCAATCAAAACTAACATATTAGATAAGCTAGTGAGAAGTGTGAAAACTCTAAGGGAAAGTAATTTAAAGGTGTCCCTAATGATTCTAAGGCCATGAAGGGTCTTCATATGTTCCATTAAATCATAAAACATATTTTCATGAGAAACTAATGCCAATTTTGAGGCCAAGTGTGCAAGGTGCATGAAGGAAGAGTTTTTTGGACTGCAAATGATGATAACTCCTTTCCAAGTGATTCTAGAGGACCAAAAATGAAACCAATGTATGGAGAGGAATTATTGAGACCCTTAACCTTATTTTCAATTATTAGACCTTGTCCTAATGAGTTATGAGGCATTCAAATGTTGTCAATCATGAAGGTAATTTTTCTAAGCCAGTCAAAGAGTTTTCATGCCACTTTGCAAGAGTTTGATGACTTGGATTGACATTTGTACTTATTCATATTAAATGGTTCATCCTATACCCTCTAAAAATTCAAAAATAACTCCTTGGATCACCTTGACAAGTGTCCTTGTGACCCTTATACTTCTCTTTTCTCCTCTCTCTCTCAAGTTCTATAAGAAATAGCCATTTTAGATTGTAATGGATGTTCCACTTGAGTATGAAAAATCCCTACTCAAATGTATACCTTTTGATCAATAAGACTAATTATTATTACCTCTTCCATGAATATTCTTAGTGTTTTCATTTGGAATGTTTGATTTTTCATAAGTGAAGACTATGGATTCCTTAGCATGTTATTTAATTCTACCATCTATTTGTAGTTGAAAAGCTTGTTTTTACAAAGCATGTGAAGTGTTATAGGAAATGCCAAGGAATGAGTGAGTTATTTTTTACATTAGTGACATTCAAGGCCTCTTGTCTAGTCCACTTAACTTTGCACATTCATCCATAACCTCACAATGTAACAATGATGTGAGAAGATGAGGATTGGAAAAGTATATGTTTAGTTTATCTCTTGGTTTCAAGTGTAATATGTAGTTTTTTGAAATTAATCATCCATTTTGGTGTATCACCTCCCTTAGGTTTGTTTTATTTTAGTTATCTTTCTCTTTTCTCACCCCCCCAAAGTTAAGTGTAGTTGCAATCCAAAGTGGTACATCAAGGGAACTAGCTCTATTTAGAGATTCACCTCATCCTTAGGTTACCCACAAGCCTAGAGGTATTTCCATTGGGCCACTTGGATGCGGAAAGATTTACCATCTCATTAAAGGGTGAAAATCCTAGTGACAATAATTTTTGGCATGCTTGATTTGACTCTTGGTCTAAGAACTTGAGAGATTTTTGGTATTGTCTCTCAATAATAAAGCTTTGGAGGCATCTATTCAAGCATCAATGGTGACTCCAAATTTACATCAGCTAGTCAATAAGTCTAGGTTTCATTTTGAATATTGTTGGTGATGTTTTTTCTTTTTGTTCTTGCTTTCATGAGGTTTCATGGATTAATTTGATATTGTGTTTTGTTCTTTACAAGTTGGTGAGACATTGCAAGATTGTGATATTCCTTATCAACAAGAGTAAGTTATTAATCAACCCTTTCATGAAGTGTTCCAACACCAATATGGTTATTTTTATCCCTAATATGATCATATTTAGCCTTGTCATGATTTTTGTTAGTCCTACAGCTAGCCTCATTAATATCTTTCTTCTCTTAGTCAACCTAGCCACTCTTCAACACCATCCATTTCCACCTTGAAGAAAATTCTTTTAGGATATGAGAGGTGCATGTTAGATCTTGATAATCTAAGAGTATGTGGTTAAGATATCCCTAGAAGTTATATTCAAAAGTTGAGATGCCTTATATTTGGTCAAAAGAGAGTGGGAACATATAGAGAGTCCTAATTGGCAAAGGCTTTTATATGAGATGATAGATATGAGTGGTTTGATTGTATATTTTGAATATAAGCTAAGAATTCATGAGAGAAAGTCTTACCAAGTCTATCAACCTTCATATCAACTTCCCCAATTTTTCTATCGGCAATTTTTTATCCCTACTCATAAGCCTAATAAATATTTCTAAAGTCATCCTTTTCCAAATCAAGTGGAAGAGAGAGTTGGAAAGCCTAGCCTTCTATTTGAAGTAAACCTTGATAGATAAATTGAGTTGGGTAAAAAGCAAATATAGTAGTCCATCTTAGTATAAAAATAAGTGTAATGTAAGCCATCATTTCCCTCTCACATTTCATCCTCATCACCTCAAAAAAGGACTTCTAATCCCAATATCCTAAGTTGGAACAATATAGTGGATTCATGGGAAAAGAAAGAAGATAGAAGTTTGGTTGATAAGGAGTATGAGGTTATGAATGAAGTTGACCCTTTGTAAGTTCCTCCCACCCTTCCTCGAGAAACATCTTATCCTCAATATAAATCCCCTTATATTCCTCATCCTCATGATGATGTATATCAACTTCAAGAGATACTTTTCCAATATAACATATCCAAGTAAATTGAAGAGTTAGAGTTAAATATGAAGCTAGTAAGTCATGGTGGCATGGAAGGTTTAGACCCAAAAGAAGATCCTATACCTAAACACACCCCATCCACCCTTCATCAAGAGATTACTCAAGATAAAATAGATGTGAATGAGGTGTTTGTCAAGTGGAATGAATAAAATCAATTGGTTTTATCCCAAGGTATACCTCACCTTCCTTATGAGATTCCAAAAGAAACCCCTACTTTCCATTCCCAATCTAATTTTAAGTTTTATGTGCCACCTCCACCAAATAGTTCATCTTGTCCTCACCCTGTCACCCTTTCCCTTGATTAACTTGTGTTATGGGAACCTATATAAGATCAATTGGTTGATAAGGAAAGACAACTCTTCCTTGAATAAAACATACCTCCTTGGTAGCCTCATTGGGCTAAGTCACATGACTTCAAGATGCCTAGTCTTAGTATCACCATGATGGAGAAAGAGATGGAAGATCTTGCAGCGCTTGAAGAAGATTATATATATAATAAAAAGGTTTTATATTATCACCTCCAACATGAAGACAAATGTGTATTCATAAATGGTGAACAATTCCAAGTCTTTCCCAAAGATATTGCATCCTTAGAAAGTTATCATGTGACCAAGGTGGAAGTTGTTGTTCTTGAAGATGATCCAATAGCTTATCCTAATCTTGAAACACCATCAAATGAATTTGAGGTTGAATAACATCATTTTTATGACATCACACATCAATTAGAAAATATTAAAGAGGTAATCTTTTTTAGAGGATGAATAGGACAAAGATGATTGGTAGCTGTAAGTAAAGCTCTTTCAAGAGCTTGAAAATATTTGCCAATTTGAGGGCTAAGTACATGACAAGGTGAAGAAAGAATCTAATATGGAGGATAATGATCAAAATTGGATAGAGTATGCAAATCCCCTTGAAGATCTAGAAGAACTTATAGTTGAGAAGAAACCCAATCTTATTGAGACCCCTATGGAAATCAAGAATGAGGTTGAAATTAAGGACCCAAATGAGAAGGTTAAGGCTATTTATATGAAATAAGAGCTCATTTCTATAGCTAACACGTTTAAATATTATTGGTTTTCAATGAACATCATGCCAATGGAGTTGGCAAACATCATGAGAAAGTTGGAGGTATTACTGCCAAGGATAAAAAGGCTACATGTCTCACTAAATCCTTCATGTCATGAAGTAAGAAGAGTTTTAAAATTTTACTTTGATCAAAGAGGAATTTATCATTTCAAGTTATTTAGTTTTTAAATTAGTTTGTTTATTTTAATGTGTGTGTTACATAAGTGGTCATGAAGTACATGTTTATTTTCTTGTTTTGTATGTGTCCTTACTGTGAGTCATTGGGGTAATTAGTGGTCTTGTCTTAATGGTCAATGGTAAAATATTTCCTTATTTGTGTCAAACTTAAGATGACTCCTAATCCAAATATATTGATAAGTCTACTCATCTAGTTAGTATAACATGCATACTAACCCTATGATTACCAATTTGTTGACCAAATTTGACTTTTAAGTGAAATTGGGGCACCTATAGCTAAAAACATGGATTTTAGATATTTAAGGGGGTATAAATTTTTGTCATAAAGTGTATTAGATGTATTTTTATTCCATTCAATGTTATATTAGTGTTTGTCATCAATTTCATTAGCCAATATGTCCTTTTGAGTCTTTTTAGGGGTCAAAATTAAGAATTTAATGAGTTTTTATGGATTTATTATGATGTGTGATGGTTCCAAAACATGGTTTAATGTCAAATGTGCCCTTAGAGGTCTTAAATAACTAAAAAATCTGAAAGGTGTTAGGTTATGTAGAAGAAAGGGGAGTTTTCTTAAAGGAGAAGAAGATTTTGGCACTAGTGTGGCCTCCTTAAAATGTGTGCCACATGGTAAATGGTAAGGTAGTTCCTATTTAGATTCCCCATGCTCAATTAATCACTTTATTTGATATGGAAGTGTCATTTATTACTCAAAACTATTTTACTCCCTTTTCACCCTTTTTGGCAAGTAGATGTGACCTTTAGGTCTTTTCTTGGTATGGATAACTTAGGAGGTTTCATCTCAAAAACCTTGGATAGGTTAAATTAAAATCAAATACCTTAATTTACATATAATAGTTTTGAATCATTGTGGACTTTGCTTCAGGAACTATCCTCATGAAGTTGATTGTACTTTTTGCTTATTGTTTCATATACCCTATGGGTTTTGCTTCATTTTTGGAAAGTATGTATGAACTAGTTACTAAGAAAAACTCCAGAGGATGGTTTATTTCTTCTCAAATTACTTATATTATTATTTTCAAGATCCAAGTTGAATTGAAGAGCAAATCATCTTGGGTTTACAAAGTAGTGTTATGAGGGATGATAGGCTTGTTTTCATCATTTTCAAAGTTTCATGATTTTTCAATAGTTATAGGGGGTTTTAATATGTCATTGTTCCATGTTACAATGCGATATGTTTGTATTTACCTCTTTTACCTCATTTTAAAAACAAATTCTCATTAATATAGTCATAGACCACCATACAATCAACCTACTATTTGACTGTCATACCAGTCAGCCAGATGCCTGAAAGGAAGACCATATTGAAATGAGGCTATTTTGTTTTGTGTCAATACTAATATGTTGATTATATTTCATTTTAACATGGGAATAATTTATATGACCCTTGAAAGTGAGACTTAGTCTCCATTTCCTAAACATATAGTCACTCACATAGTCAGGCAGTCATTGATGCTCATTTACAGGTATCTCATGAAGGCTAACATGTTGAGAAAGGAAATTTTAAACTAATAAAGGTACTAAAAATGAAATGGGTATATTTAAAATCATGGAAAAATCTCAAAGATCATTTTAATTTCATTAATCATACTTTCTACCAACTTACTCACCCTTACTGTAGACATAGAAATGGACACCCACATGTGTTATCAGAGAAATGAGGTCATTGATGGAGGAATTTGGGAAAGTAAGAAAAATATTTGGAGTTTAAGGTGATATTAAGATTTTAACATGCATACTTTAATGGCTAATTTATAAATTAGAGTTAAAGACTACCTTCTAGGACTCAATGACACTATTCAAGCCCACTTTCCCAAAAAGTACAAAATAGAGCACCCAATGGTTTTGATGATGTCATAGGAAGAAAAGTCACAAAGTATTGTAACATATAAATGATCATACTTATTATTATCTATCATGAAAAATGACTTTTCTAAGTTTAGAAGGTAAATAACCAAGGGAAGATAGTGTTAAAAGGTCTGAAAGTTGCCTAATAACCAAGGGAAAATAGTGTTGAAAATTAGACATTTCCCCTATTGTTGAACATTAAATATGGTTTAAGGGACCTTTTTTGCCTTATAGGAGCATCAAGAATGGATGGCAGGTGATTTTGTTTCCCATCATTCACCCCTACAGTCTATACACTATGAAAGCATACACCTATAATAGGGTAGGGAAGCATTGACACAATTTAATGTTAGAATGGTGTTTTAAGGATTTTAAAAAAGGAAAATAGTCCAAACACATTCCTTGTGACATATAGGGATTCATATAAGACCTATAAAAATCATAAATGAGCTCATTTTTAGCTAATACATATCCACATAAATTAGGCAAGAATGTCTCAATCAACAGGTAGTAAGCATGAGGAGTGATGGTTATTGTGTGATTGGCATTGTTTAGATGTGATGCACAAGTTTAAATAATTGATTAATGAAACTAATAATTCAAAGGAGGTCTGTAACCACTATGACCAATTCTAAAGGAGCCTAGATGTACCTACAGGCTGGGTCTTAAGGGATAAGGTACTTGAATAATGATAATGACCTAAGCATGAGTTTTTTGATGGGTGTTTTAGCCTATTCAAAATGACTAAAGGTATAATTAAATGATAGTGATATTTGGATATTAAATGTAGGTTATCAAGGATCATACTCAAGCCTTAATATATAAATAACACTTACAACATGGTCAATTTTTAAAATGTCTCAGTTAATAGGTAGTGTGCCAAAGAGTGACATTTACATAGTTTAATTTCATGAGTATGAATGAAATAGGTATTAAATAAGTCAAAGATATTTAGGGAGGGTTTTTAGACCCTTTTCTCTAGTCTAATTCATATACAGAATCTATAGACAGCTTTAAAATAAAGATTACAGTCTACAGTCTAAAACATGAGATAGAGGGTTGAGTAGTATAAGGTATGAGGGATATGTTGGGAGTTGAATTCACATATGAAGATGAGATAACCTTGAAAAAAATTAGATAAACTAATTAAAACATCATTATATATTTTTAAAATGGATAAAAGCATTCAAGCATGCATGACACAATCTATTGAAAGAACCTTGCACATAATTTTCTACATAGGCCTGTCTTGAGGCTTTATGGAAGTTGGAAGGTCTAGAATTGTCACTAAGGAATAAATTTTTATATAGGGAATATAAAATAATTATATAATATTTTATAAAATTAAATTTTTTTTGAGGAGGTTGAGGAATGCCCTCTATTTTGTATTAGACAAAAGGCACTCCATTATGAGGTCAAATTGGCAATTTTTAGGAATGGAGGCATAGTGATAAATCAAATGAGGTTTATAAATTTAAAAGAGATTAAGGAAGGTTTAATAAACTTATAAAAACATGGGAAACTAGGTGAAGGAGTATTTTCAATTGAAAGGTCTAAACTTGAGGAGCTACAGTCAAGCACACAAGGCAAATTTTTGCCTAGTGCCCAAATGAGGGGTCACTCACACTCTTGGACATAACTATGATTTATACCTTGTTGAAACATGTTTTATGGACCCTATTAGAGGTTTTTGAGATTTTATAAAGAATTAATCTTTGTTGGATGGCCTAAACATAAAAAAATTGTAGGTAGGCCTATTCAACAACATGTAAACCTAAAGCCAAATGAGGGGCCACTCATAATTCTAGACTTAAGTGAGATTTAAAACCTATCAACACATGTCCATGGGGTAAAATATGAGGTTATAAATCCATTATAATGTAGATAAAACCAAAAATAAACTAGTTTTTGGGTCCAAAAGTAACTCAGGCATGCAAGAAACAAGAAAACAAGCTTGATAAAAGAAGTTTAGAAGCTCATATATTACATGAGGCATTGCATGGATGAAAAATGAGTTAGGGGATGTTATTATGGGTATTTAAGGCCATGTTTTTGGAATTTTTTTATAGGTTGGACTTCTTGTTTTTATGAATGAATCTTAAGAGATCAAACATGCCTAAAACCCTCCTAAACCCTTGCAAGTGAATAGTCTGTGAAAATAGAGTTATAAATAAATTATAATGGAATATTTTGGATATGAAACCTAATATAAATTTTAAAGGAATCCCTCAAGATATATCACATGATTTTGAGCTTTACAAACATGGAAAAAATATGGTATGTTTGACCATTTTTTATATTATGTAGGTTCTAGGAGGATTCTAAAGATGAAAAAAATATTTGGAGTGAGTTTAATTATTTTGAAAACTAAAAATTTTCATTTCATCCTTATAACAAATCCTAGGGTCATCAAAAGGATTTCTCATCTTGGCCAATCAAAACTAACATATTGGACAAGCTAGTGAGAAGTGTGAAAAATCTAAGGGAAAGTAATTTTAAGGTGTCCCTAATGCTTCTTAGGACATGCAGGGTCTTAATATGCTCCATTAATTTCCTCCCACATATTATCATAAGAAACGAATGCCAATTTTGAGGCTAGGTATGCAAGGTGCATGAAGGAAGAGTTTTGTGGATTACAAATGATGATAACTCCTTTCCAAGTGATTATAGAGGACCAAAAATGAAACCAATGCATGGAGAGGCATTCCTGATACCCTTACCATTATTTTCAAAGGCATTGAAATGGGTTCAATCATGAATGCAATTTTTATGAGCTAGTTAAGGAGTTTTCATGCCACTTTGCAAGAGTTTGATGACTTGGATTTATATTTATACTTCATCAGCTTTCATGGTTCATCCCATACCCTATTAGCATGAAAAATTAACTCCTTGGATCAGATTTACAAGTGTCCTTGTGACCCTTGGACTTCTCAATTTCTATAAAAAATAGCCATTTTAGCATTGTAATGGATGTTCCACTTGAGTATGGAAAAGCCCTACTCAAATGTATACCTTTTGATCAATAAGACTAATTATTATTACATCTTCCATGACTATTATTAATGTGTTAATTTTGAATGTTTTATTTTTCATAAGTGAAGACTATGGATTCCTTAGCATGTTATTTCAATCTGCCATCTATTTGTAGTTGGAAAGCTTCTTTTCAAAGGGTATGTGAAGTGTTCTAGGAAATGTCAAGGATTGAATGAATTATTTTTTTCATTAGTGACATTCAAGTCCTCTTGTCTAGTCCTTTTAAATTTTCACATTCATCCATAACCTCACAATGTAATAATGATGTGAGAAGATGAGGATTAGAGAAGTGTATGTTTAGTTTGTCTCTTGGTTTCAAGTGTTATATGTAGTTGGTTGGAATTAATCATCCATTTTGGTGTATCACCTCCCTTAAGTTAGTTTGATTTTATTTATCTTTCTCTCTTTTCACCCCCAAAGTTAAGTGTAGTTTCAATCCAAAGTGGTACTTCAAGGGAACTAGCCCTATTTACAGATTTGCCTCATCCTTAGGTTACCCACAAGCCTAGAGGTGTTTCCATTGGGCCACTTGGATGAGGAAAGCTTTACCATCTCCTCAAATGTTGAAAATACAAGTTACAATAATTTTTGGCATGCTCGATTAGACTCTTGGTCTAAGAAGTTGAGAGCTTTTTGGTTTTGTATCTCAATAATCAACCTTTAGAGGCATCTATTCAAGCATCAATGGTGACTCCGAAGTTACATTAGCTAGTCAAAAAGTCTAGGTTTCATTTTGAATATTGTTGGTGATATTTTTTCTTTGTGTTCTTTCTTTCATGACGTTTCATGGATTACTTTGGTGCTGTGTTTTGTTCTTTACAATTTGGTGAGACATTGCAAGATTGTGCTATTCCTTATCAACAAGAGAAATTTATTAATCTACCCTTTCATGAAGTGTACTAAACCCAATATGGTTATTTTTATCCCTAATATGATCATGTTTAGCCTTGTCATGAGTTATATTAGTCCTATAGCTAGCCTCCTCACTATATTTCTTCTCTTAGTCAACCTAGCCACTTTTCAACTCCATCCATTTCCACCTTCAAGAAAACACTTTTAGGATATGAGAGGTACATGCTAGAGCTTGATAATATAAGATTATGTGGTCAAGATATCTCTAGAGGTTTTATTCAAAAGGTGAGAAAATCCTTAGATTTGGTCAAAAGAGAGTGGGAACATATTGAGATAGCCAATTGTCAAAGGCTTATAAATGAGATGTTAGATATGAGTGGTTTGATTGAATATTTGGAGGATAAGCTAAGAATTCATGAGAGGAAGTCTTACGAAGTCTATCAACCTTCATATCTACTTCCCCAATTTTTATATTAGTATTTTTTTATCCCTTCTCATAAGCTTAATAAAAATATCAAAAGTCATCCTTTTCCAAATAAAGGGGAAGAGAGAGTGTTTCTCTAAGTTTTTGCTAATTACATTTAGAAGAAGAAGAAACTAAAGTTGAAGGTTAGGGGTTTGTACATTACCCGGATTAAGTTGTGCACCATATCCAAGCATTGTGGGAGCTCCTCTTTGGCTATGGAGGAAACACTTGCAATGAGAATAAGACTTAAACAAATAAAATATTATAAGATGATATGGTGGACTGCCAAGATAGGCGCTCGGTCTCGGAAGCATAAAGCTCCATAAGGGATGAAAGTCCACTATTTAAATAAAATAGTGTTGTATAAAAATAAATGATAAAAGACTTAAAGAAATGGAAAGGTAGAATATTGTGTACCTATTCCCTGTAGTCCGTGAGTCTCAGCAGGATGGTCAAAGATTTTTTGTCTAGTCTATGAGCCATTTAAATAGGTTCTAGTTTGTACAGTCGCCAACGTCAGTTAGGATGCCAATGTTGGTAGGTAAATTGTGCTGACGTCAGTTAGGCTGATGATGTTGGTAGGGACAGTGGGCTTTTAGACGGGTTTCAGGGTATTTTTGTGCTAAACAGAAGAGTCTAGGAATTAGGTGGTTTGTGCAAGGTTGCAGGAAGGAGAATAGGGTCTGAAGAAGGGTAAAGGTAAAGGGTTGGTGTGTAAAAGGAGGTGCGAATAAGAGGAAGGATTTTCAACCCTTCCATGGAGGAAATTAAGTCTCTTTGATAGTATTTAGAAATAGCAAATGGAAACTAATTACTAATGTAGTATAAAACTTTGAAATGGAGACTAGTACTTAGCTGTATGATGAAGACCCAAGGGTGTCAGAGTGATTATTCCTATTGTCACTGATGTCAAGGTCCTCATGCAATGTTACAATCCAATCTAGAGTCACTTGTGTAGAGTTTTTGTGGCCAGGAAAGCAATAGTCAAATTCTGATGCTTGGTCTCAGAGTGTGTGCATCCATATCAAAGAGTCTGAGGGTAGCTACATATTAGAGCTCAAGTTATGTAACTGACATTAGCTATCCCATCGGTGTTAGCATAGGGATGCTAATGTTAGCCAAGGGTTGACCGACGTTAGCAGAGGGAGAATAGGTAAAAGGGCTATTTTTAGCTCCTCACCTATTTCTCCACCTGCCAAGTGCTTTTTCCATTGGAGAACGGTCAAAAGATAGGTTTATTAGGCATGAGAGTTAGTTCGGAGGTTAGGATGGAGTGAGAATATGTCTTAGGTAGTTAAGATTTGGAGGACTTAGTCTTAGGCTTAGTCATAGGGTAAGAAATGGTCTTAGGGTAAGGTGTCATGGTGAGGTGATTAATTTAAAATAAGTAATTTATTTTAAATTAATAAAGTGTGGGTTAGGAGTGTTAAAGTTAGAAGGGGACCAAAGGGGGGGTTGACACAATATTGGTGTCTACATTTGCCCTTTTTTGTCTTGTTGTTTGCTCTGATGAACTGCAAGACAAAAATAGATGTTAGTTGCCCCAGGTATTAGATGAGGTATTCCCCCTCAAAGTGGGAGTTGAGGGAAGGGAACCCAAAATTGGGTGTCGATTTGATAGGTAGTGGATGGGTATGGTGAAGTTGGAGTGTGAACGCTACAATAGTTGAGATTGTGCATATACCACTTCACGTGATAGGTAGGTCAAATTGTCACAGGTAAGGTCAAGGAGCACTAAAATCAAAGTAACCGGTTCCCAGCTTATTGGTGGTAGCTGATTGGGTTAAACAATAAAAGCTATAGCTCCAATGGTCGAGGAGGACTAAAATCAAACTAACCGATCCCTAGCTTATTAGTGGTAGCTGATTGGGTTAGAATGATCAAAGCTGCAACTCTAATGGTCATCGTGTTCCAAGTATTTGAGCTAAGAAGTGCTCTTGGAAAACATGAAAATGTCACAAATATTGGGGATCAACTTGGTTGGGATCTGATAATACATGTGAGGGGTATAATTTGGGGTGCGTACAATTTGCTAACTATTCATGAGGTAGCATATATGCAATCAAAACAACCAAGGCAAAGTTGTCTCGAAAGTGGTCATGGTCTGAGGAGATAGTCACGATCTCCGAGGTCTTTTGTCAAGTTGGCCTGAGATATAAGTGATCTCAAGTGTTGTTTTTTGTGATCAGGGAGATGTATGTGATCTCCAATGTGCCCCATGAGAAGCCTAAGGTGACTTTTACAGTGTCAGGGATGGTTGTTTGGTCATAATTTTGGATAGTTTAGATAGTTGGTGGATGGATGAAGGAATGGCCGAGCTAACCTTAGAAAACCCCATGTCAATTGAGTGCTGCCTACATAGCCCCTATTTTAAGGGCCTCAGGCCAATGTAGTTCTCCCCAAAAGGGAAGAAGAGGGTAGGTTATGGATTGGGTTTGACTAGGTTAAGTCATGGTTAAAGGTTACATGGTTTGTCCATCAGGTAGACAAACAAATGAATGGTCGAACTGACCTCAAAAGACCCCATGTCAATTGAGTGTTGCCTACATAGCCCTTATTTTAAGGGCCTCATGCCAATGTAGTTCTCCCAATAAGGGAAGAAGAGTCAAGGAGGTTGATAGTTGTTTTGGTTATGTTAGTGTTTTTAGCATTTCCCATATGTGTGATGGTACATGCTTAAAATGATGAGTGTATGATGATGTTATAGCCTTTTCCATATTGTGTGATGGTGTATGCTATAACATAGGTTGTGTGGTTTTTCACCTCTACCAATTTTCCATATTGGTGATGGTGTATGCTAAAAATGAAATTAGTAAATTTATGCTTCAGCAAGTTTCCATATTGGTGATGGTATCTGCTTGACATAAATTGTGTTTGGTTGATAGTTTCCATGTGTATTATTTTCCATAGAAACTACTGTGAAATGGACTATGATAATTTACATAACACAAATTGGTATTTGTATTAAATAAATCATGATGTTGTGTTAGTGGTTAGAAAATGTTTTGGTTTGGTTTGGTTTGGTTTGAGTTGGTTAGAAAATGTTTTGGTTTGGTTATGTTATTGGCATTTGACGAAGGTGTGTAAGAAGTGAAAGGCGTGTTTCTCTTTCATTGACAAGGACCATAATGATAACATAGATAGGGTTGTTGTAAACAAAATCCCCATTCAGGCATTACGTCATTGACCATTGGTTTGTGTTAAAGAAGTACTATAATCACTTGATGTTAAGTGAGCTCAAAATCCCTTGGGTATTTTGGGGTAATAGGTTTGATTATGTGATATGTGAGGATAGCGTAACCCATTTTTTAGCAGGGATAACTTTGCCCCTTTTATAGGTGACCCTGAGATCGACTATAGGCAAGTCCATGACTTAATAGTTTGTAGACTGATCAATGCGGGAAGTCTACTTGGGGATGTTGTTTTGTTTTGTGGTCATGTGAAGCTGATCGATGCAGGAAGCTTCTGAAAGGGTGTTGTGTTTGTAGCAAAATTTGGGCATAGCCATCCTTCGAGGGAGTGGTCTATATTCTGCGTTGTATGTTGTAATGTCTTTGAATAGCTATCCTTCAAGGGAATAGTCTACTAATTACAACAATGATGTAGTTGTCCTTCAAGCGAACAGTCTACATTTATAGTTTATGACCTTTTAATATGTTGTTAGGCATCCCAATTTTTTTATTTTTTTTGTTTTTTGGTTGACTGAACTTTTGGTCATGGACTAGACTATAGAGGTTTAGGGGTTTCCCTTTTATTAGGACAAAGCATTAATTCTAAAAAAAGGGTTAAATTATTGTTTGTAAGGAAAAAGGATTGAAAGGAATAGGCATGAGGATGACAGGGGTTGCTCAAGGGATGAGCTCAAGTTAAACATCAAGTGAATGATTACTTGGTTAATAGTAGAATGGTCATAGATGCAAGGCATTAAGGGGCTTAGGTTCTAGCTAGCCTTCGAGAGAAGATAGACGATAAGTCCCTGACCCATACTTGTGCATTATTATGTAAGGTCTGAGCCAATTAGGAGCAAACTTGCCTCATTTGCTTCTTTCCATATTGGTCACGTGTTGGTTTTCTTTAAGGACGAGATCTCCAATTTTAAAATCTCACTCTTTCAAATTTTTGTTGTAGGGATGCTTAATGCGATGTTGGACATGAAGTAGGTTAACATGTTGCTGGCATTTGATACAACGCCGAACATGGTCACTACAGTCTTGGTTAAGAGTGGGCTAATAATAGCCTAGGTGGAGGATGCGCTTTGCAACTGAGTTACCACTAAAATGTCCCCCACAAATCCCATCATGGACTTTTTTGATGGTATGAGATATCTCAGTGGTGGTTAGGCATTGGAGAAGGAGGCCGTTGAAGCCTTGTTTGTAGAGAAGACCCCCTAGCATGGTGTATCGAGCAGTTCTCTTGATAAAAGCCCACCGTCCATTGCTAGAGAGGTGAGGAGGAATGATAGAATAAGTCAAGTAGTCAACAAGTCATTTATACCAAACGTCATGTGGACTAGAGAGGTTAGGAGGAATTTTCCTTGGAGATGTTGGTTGAGATGTGCCCAAGATAGAAATCTTGGGTTTTAGTGGTGGAGAGGGCTTGGCAAATGGATATGTCAAAGGGGTAGAAACCTACTCTTTTCCTTTATCCTTTAGGGTTTGGGACCTGGTGGCCACATTAATGGTGTTGATTTTAAATAAAGGGGGAGAAGGTGGTAGAGGGACCATAATATCATGTTGGGATCCCGATTTAGGTGAGGAGGTTTGGGAGGCATGGGATGGTGTCGGTAGTTTGTCAAAAAGGTGGTCAAGAGAATCCCCAATGAGAAGGGTGTCCTTTTTGAGGTGTTGGTGAATGACAACCTTAAGGGCACAACAATTTTTAGTATCATGCCTAGGTGTGCGATGATACCAGTAGATTTGAGTGTCATCAAACCAAGATGGTTTTGATCTGAGTGGTTGGTATGGCTTAATGGGTAGGACAATGATGCTAGACAACTGCAACAATTGGCATAATAGTGAAGCATAGGAACCCACTAATGGGTATGCACTTGTTGTTGCAGTAGGGGTTGACAACTTCTATTTAAGAGTTGTAGGGGGCATTTTTTGTACCACCTTTTTGGTTGGTGGTGTGGCCACACACATAGATGACACTTTCTTGGTGAGAGGTGTCAAAATTTTTGGTGGAAGTATGTTTTTGACAGGTAGAGGGAGTAATGGGGGCAGTTTGTTTTTGTGAGGTGTTGGAGTAGGGAGCACTCCTATTAAAGTAGAAGGATGTGGACCTAAGATAGAAATAAATGGTGAAGGTGGGGGAAGAGTTCTCTGATGTGGTGTAGCAGCCTTCTTTAGTATGGTGTGAGGACCACTACTGTGCGGGGCGAAGTTCAAATCTACCTTCACTTGTGGGTGAGTGAGGTTTGATATGGGGTGAACACCGAGAGATTTAATCTATTTTAGCATGGTGGATGCCTGTAATGGTTTGAGTTCAGATGTGGAAGGCTAAGCTTTTGATGATTTAGAAGTGGAAGCCTGATCCTTGTCAGAGACTTTGGGGTGAATTGTTGAGGAAGGTTTGGCAGTATAAGGTGAAGCAAAATGTGTAAGATAAGGAGCCTTAAGTCGCTCCCATAATGCCTCATGTTTTAGGTTCCTAGAATGGAGAAATTCTAAATTTTTTGCCTAATGAGAGAAGGGTTTAGATGACATCACGTGAGGTCTTATAGTCAGTCTTTTGGAGGATTTGGGCAGTTGCGAGAGCAAAAATGTGTTGGACGCAGTGATCTTGGGCCAAAGGCGAGAGAGAATCATCACCATATCTTCTTCAGCCGAAGTGAGTGAGGTAGCAAGTTCTTCTCTCGATAGAGAAGGGATTGGAGAATTTGGTTCTTCAAGTGGATAGAGCGTAGGGATGATCATGCCTTCCACATGTAGTCTAGGAGTGGTGAAAGTATGATCCCCCATTGGTAATAAGAAGGATGAGAGCAGGGCCACCAGTGTTGGTACCATCAAAGCATCCTCCAATATAAGAGAGGTCAAGGTAGACTCTCCTACATGTGAAAGGGGGGTGGATGGAGGACTATCCTCCATCGGTGGAGGCAAAATAGGAGAGGAAGGCTCCTCTAAAGGGTGAAGTAGAGAGATGATGGCCCCTTCTACATGAGGGCGTGGGGTATGAATGGTAAATTCTTCCAATGGTAGAAGAAGAGGGAAGGTGGGGGAAAGAGGAATAGGTAGTATACGATCCTCATGAGGTAAAATAATGGGTAGAGGAGGTGTTTGATCATGTTGAATATGCATATGTTGCATTCTTGAGGGTCATTAGCCATGGTCTGAACATTATTCTAACTTGGGGGATGGTTAGGAAATGGTTACCTAAAGATATCTATGTTTTGGTTAGCTAGCACATTTAGGTTATCCAAAACAATATCCCATTTGTCTAACATGTCTTGAATAACATTTTTGAGGGTTTTGCAATTGTTCGTGTCATGACCCTTGACACGATGATAATTACAAAAGTCATTTTCCCTATACCATGCAGGGATGGCTTTTGAGGGGTCAAATTGGGGTGGTCAGATTTGAGGGAGGTTGAGGACTCCTTGCTTTACTAGTTTATCCAAAATGGAAGTGTATGATTTTCCTATTGGAGTGTATTGATGCGGTACATATCGTTGTTGAAATTGTCTTGTGATGTTTTGTGATGTGGAAGGCTCAAATTGGTTAGTTGTGGTAGAAGATGATGACCTAAGTACCCCAACATTTGTCGATCCCTTGGACTTGGAGTGGTAAGAAGAAGATTTGGAAGATGAAGGGTCATTCGATTTTGCATTGGTATTTTTACTATGCAATTTGACTCTATCCTCTTTGACTGCACAGAGTTCAAGCTTTCGGGCCATAGTGAAAGCTTCATCAAATGTGTGAAAAGTTTGAACCTGCAAAGTGGATGAGATGTGCTTGGTACATGCTCTTGAAAAGAGCTCAATGAGCTCAGGTTGAGGTAGTGAAAAGGAGAGTTGGTTGATCAAACCTCTCCAATAGGCAATGAAGTCAGCTATTGACTCATTGTCAAATTGTCTAATAGAATAAAGGTCTGTGATGGAGACCTTCTTGGTGATGTTGATTGAGAAGTGGTCAAAGAATAGCTGAGCTAGTTGAGTGAAGGTAAAGAGAGAATGACTGGTAATGGAGCTATACCAATCAAGGATGGTGCTAGAAAGTGACATGGGGAATGTACAAAGTAATAACACATCATCGTGCACTATGAGGTAACAAGTGTGTCTAAATGCTTGTAGATGTTGTTGTGGGTCTTCTTTACTCTGAAAGTGAGTAAATTTTGGGAGTTCCCACTGGCAAGGGTATGGTCGAATGGGAAATGAAGGGTGGATGGGTTCATTGCAGATTTGTTTGTATGAAAGAACACTCCTTGAACCTAAAATAGATGTCTCAAGGTTGGACATCTTATCCATCAACATCTTAATTAGATCGGTAGATGGATTGGTAGGAGGGGTGTATGACATACTTGGTTGCATTTGTGTAGGCGCAACATATTGATAGTTTATCATAGGGGCTGATATCAAGGCAAAAGGGGCTTGTGCCATGAAGTTGGAGGGCACAACTTGACTAGATGCTGCCAAGGGTGGTTGAATGGTGGTGATATTAGTTAAAGGATAGATGGTCACTCTCGTGTTTATAGGAGCAAGAGTGGGTGGGATAGAGACAATCAAGTTCTAAAAAGGTGTCAAACTTGGTTGAATTATTTATGGTTGAGGGGGTAAAAAAACCCCAATGGAGGTAGGCCCAAAAATAGAAGGGGAGGCCAAATCTTGAACATTGGCCATGGTTGGGTTACTGGTCGTAGGTTGGGTAGTAGAGGCTATTGATATCATTGCCGCTTCAACCAAGGAAGTTGGCATCCCATAAATAGGGTTACCTAAAGGATCTCACATTTGGCTTCTAGTGAGATAATGTTGGAGAGCCTTGACGTTGAGGTCAAGGAATCTCTCAAAGTTTTGATCCCCTTTGAGAACAATAGGAGGTTGATTTGGGATAGGTTGGATAAGAGTATGCTTAGTATCTAAAGTATACTCCATTAGATGACTTGGTATAAAAGGTGAAGGTGGAAGTGGCTATTGACTTGCATGGTCAACAAGGGATTTGGCTTGACTACGTGTCAAAACCATCCAAGGCAAAATGGATTCAGGTTCCAAAAATTGTATGTTTCAGTTTTAGAAAACTAGAATTTGTGTTTAACAACAAAAAAGTTAGGTTTTAAGCTTGCTATTTTGGAAAGAAAATTTGTTGACAGTGACTGACGTTAGTGGAAAAACTGATGTTAGTGAAGATATGTTGCTGATGTCGGTGGAAAAACTGATGTCGGCTTCTATGTAATTCTAGAAACATAAAAAACTGATAGTTTTTGGAAGAAGGAGAAATTCTGAGTTGTTTTTGGACTTCAGAATAATGCAACCTTACCAGCTCAAACAATCAGATAAAAATAGTAGAAAAGATGATTTGGAAAGCAACCTATAAAATTTTAGATTCATAAGAATAAATTTTAGATTCATTGTGGCTTATGCCTTAGAAGAATGTGTTTGGGAATTGGGCTTATAGAATAGGTCCTAAAGAGGAAGTCTATGGCTGGTTTCAGGTTGTATTTTGGTGCTCAAAGATCTTTGTTAGGTTTAGTACGTGGTCTGGTGCTGGGGCTTGCTCCCTTCACTTCACAAACCCAAAGCTGAGCTAGGCCACTTAGCTAAAATATACATTGCCTATAGTTTATACTCTGCCAGAGGATAGAGTGGGTCCTCCTCTTGGTGGTGAAATCCAAGTAGGATCGCCAAGTGGGGTAAGGTATCTGCTAGGTGATGAAATCCTAGACGAGCCTTGTCTCAAGTATGTTTAAGTGTTTAATTTGATGTGATTGTGGTCTAGTTGTGTAACATTTGTGCACTATGATTTATTCATAATGCTTTTAATTACTAAATGGGCTAAGTATGCATTCAAGCAAGAATGAAATGCAATAATTTTTAATCCAAATTGAAATATGTTTGTTCAAATGCAAACAATTTGGAGAAGAGGTTAAGAGTATGAATTTTTCAATACTCTAAGATGCAGGCAAGAAGTGACAAGAAGAAAAATAAATGTTCTTTTTAACTTCTAGTAATGGTTTCTTATTGAAATAAAGAGATAGAAGAAGGATGCAAGAAGAGAATATAATGCATCTATATGAAAGTTTGATTTTCTAAAGGAATGAACCCAAGGAAAACTCTAGGGGTCCCACCGGGTGTGCCAAAATGTTTCTCTAAGTTTTTGCTAATTACATTCAGAAGAAGAAGAAACTAAAGTTGAAGGTTAGGGGTTTGTACATTACCCAGATTAAGTTTCACACTGTATCCAAGCATTATGGGAGCTCCTCTTTGGCTGTGGAGGAAATACCTGCAATGAGAATAAGACTTAAACAAAGAAAATATTAGAGGATGATATGGTGGACTGCCAATCTAGGCGCTCAGTCCCGGAAGCGTAAAGCTCCATAAGGGATGATAGTCCACTATTTAAAGAAAAGAGTGTTGTATAAAAAGAATGATAAAAGACTTAAAGAAATGTAAAGGTAGAATATTGTGTACCTGTTCCCTATAGTCTATGAGTCTCAGCAGGTTGGTCAAAGATTTTTTGTCTGGTCTATGAGCTATTTGAATAGGTTCTAGTTTGTACAGTCACCGACGTCGGTTAGGCTACTGATGTCGGTAGGTAAATTGTGCCAACATCAGTTAGGCTGATGATGTCAATAGGGGCAGTGGGCTTCTGGATGGGTTTTAGGGTATTTCTGTACTAAACAGAAGAGTCTAGGAATTAGGTGGTTTGTGCAAGGTTGTGGGAAGGAGAATAGGGTCTGAAGAAGGGTAAAGGTAAAGGGTTGGTGTGTAAAAGGAGGTGGGAATAAGAAGAAGGCTTTTCAACCCTTCCACAGAGGAAATCAGGTCTCTTTGATAGTATTTAGAAATATCAAATGGAAACTAATTACCAATGTATTCTAAACCTTTGAAATGGAGACCAGTACATAGCTATATGATGAAGACCCAAGGGTGTCAGAGTGCTTATTCCTATTGTGGCTGATGTCAGGGTCCTCGTACAATATAAAAATTGAG
>JARHVA010002104.1:1437500-1445000 GCA_037957365.1 Torreya grandis | reverse complement strand
GAAAAAAGTGCGTTGCCACCTGGTAGTTAATATTAGTTAAATCATGCAACCCAATGATACTTGTAACTTCATGAGTTTGGATGATCAATTCCAAACTAAAAACTTGTAAATATTGAATGATTTATTTACCCCAAGCATACCAAAAAGTGAATTGACTATTGTAGTATATTGTCTTGCTAAAGTCCATAAAATTCCATCGATTATCAGTATGTGCAATAGTTTTATAATATGAATTTGATTGGGATTTTACAATATTAGGCACATTTTGCATAAAATATGCACCTTATATTTGTATCATGTTAAAATTATTGTAACAATGGTACCATGTATATAATTATGTCACATAATAGTATAACTATGTGTTTTGGTCAATTTGCCAAATTGTGTAAGTGTGGAGGACATGATTCTAAATCATGTCACTACTATATATGGATACATATAAAACTGATATAAGTATCAATATGGAGGACATGTTTCCAAAACATGCCCCCATTATAAATTGGAGATGCTAAAAATTGAGTAGGTATGGAGAACATGTTTCCGAATCATGCCCCCACTGAATATATGAATTATAAATACCATATTAAATGAATGTGGTGAACATGATTCCAAAGAATTCCCATGATATAATATGAAAATTGTGAATGTATGGAAGCCATGTCACTATGATGTACCCCCACTGAATCTTCAAACTAGTGTAAGTGCCATATACTACGTAAGTATGGAGAATTGCTTCCAACACATGCTCCCACTATAGTTTAGAGACTATGAAGAATGTGGAATCCATGTCACCATAGAATGCCCCCAGTAATAGGCCCTAATTTGACGTGAGGTAAAAATATTACCTAGTAGTTATCTCACCTCAGAAAGGTAAGCCAATTGTAAATATGTGAATGTAACCATGTAGCATATATAAGGAAATATGTCTAGGTAGATGTAACATTGAAGTGTATTATGTGATAACATGTATGCCTATGATGCATGATAAAGATCATGGAAATGGATAGATAATAACATTAAAAACTCAAAAATTAAATAAGAACACACACAAGAGCACTCAAAAGTAATTCAAAATGAACTAGTCCAAGGAGATCGTAAATAAGGGGCATGTTTAAATGCCATGAAATCAAATAGACACGACTTAGTCAAATATTTCTAAATGTAAATAATGATATATTCAAATATCATTAGATTGTAATGACATATTCAAATGTCTGAGAAGTTAATCATAGGAATAGGGGTTGCATACAATGTAGGATATTCAAATATTTGAAAAAGCAAGATAAAACACTCAGAGAAGTATGAAAGGAAAAATGTCAGCAACCAACATAAACATGTCATAGTGTCCCATGGATTGAATGTGTTAGGAAAAAAATTTCAAGTACATAACATATCAAGTATCATGTGTAATGTATAAGAATGGATAATAGGCATGTGTAAGCACATATGTAACTCAAACATGATAGTGTAGAGTGATCATCAAATCATCTAACTTGTGTATAACAAGATCATAGAAGGTGGATTCCCCCAATGTCATGATGATGTTAGTAGAGGTAAGGTTTAACACCCATAAATGTATCATGTATCTGTGTATGCATGTATATGTGTATGTAGGAGTAAATGATATGCTAGTCTTGAACATGGAACTAAAACATAGATACTATGGAGCCAATAAAACATGTAGGTGCCAAAAGTGTTTTTAAATTTTTGAATGTTTTTTGATTTTTTTGTTATTTTTGAAATAAATTTTTGGAAAAATCTATCCATCTCCCAAACTTGAATGTAAAGAACCAACCATTTTCCCAATCAGAATGCAAAGGAATATCTCATAGTTCAATTTTGTTGTTTAAGTAGAATTTTGTCTTATGTTTTTCATATCACATATTGAAATGCATTTTGGAGAAGGTATTATATTATTAGTTATCATAGATTTGTCATTATACCCATAAAATGACACATGCATTTTTCTACCTCAAAACTGAAATGTAAGATATGTTTTTAATATCAATCTTTGCTTCCATATCAGCTAACCCAAATCAACCAAGATGGAAAGTAAAGTTTGGTTTTGAAGTTAAAACCCATATTATAAAATATACAATATTTTTTCCACATGCTATAGGTAAAATTTTGTATTTGAGGGATTTTACATTTAATGGAAATAGATTTAGTTCATTGATATGATGCCCCATTTGTTCAAAAAACAAACTACTACAAAGTGATTCCCATTCTTTGACAATTAGAATATATGTACAATCTAACCCATCGATATTTTTAGAAATATTTATATTTAGACATGTAGGTGGGTTTGATGTCTGGCCTTCTTTGGGAAGATGTGAAATATTGGACTTGATTTTTTGTGTGGGAAGAATTTTTATTTGTCCTATGTTATTGGATTTTTGAAATTTTGCCTTCAAACCCCCACATTGACTGGTATTATGGCCTATGATCTAATGGTAATTACAATAGGGAAATAATTTTTGGGAAGAATACAATTGCCCAATCTATGCTGAGTAGAAGGTAAGGAAATCATATTATTTCAAGTAATATATAATATAGTATCATTATTATCATGTTGTGGGTTAATCTATAAATGTTTTTATGAAACCATTATAGAAGACCCCATATAATATAATGAAACTTGGTTTTTATGAGATTGGCCCAATGTGTTTTTTTTAAAAAGGTATGGAATGACAAGCATCTATATGCTCATCAACTTTTTCTATTATATTGATATGGTTTTATATCCACTTCTTTCATATTATGAGGATGGATCAACAATGGGAGATCAATTGTTTGAATCCTTTGGAATTTTTATGATATTGGATACCTTTGTGATGATTCTTATTTTTTAGGTGAATCTATGTGCACCCAAGTGTTTAAATTATTGATAGGTTATTAGTGATCCATTATTTTTATTTAATACCCTAAACCCCATCGATCTTCATTAAACATGAGAGATATGGGATGAGTAATACATTGGTTGTGTTTTCCCAATCCTTCTCCTTCATATCCATATTTGAGAAAATATCGAAGGCCAAAGTCATGTAATATTTTTATTGAGGAAGTTATAATATCTGAAGGATGTGGTGCATTCACCATTATCATATAAAATAGTTTTACCACCTTATGGTTGTAATTCTATTGAAGTGTATAATGATTCTTTTTTATTGATGATTGAATATGAATTGGTAAAGATTCCATAATTTCTTGGTTGACCTTTTGAAAATATCCAATATCAGATGAAGACAAGGGATAATCATCTCCCTTGATAAGGGGGCCATTAAGAGATTTTATGCTTTCATAGTCCATAATGAATAGATAGTATGTTTTTTGGAAATACTGTGTGTGAAATTTTTTATAATTGATGTTTTGGATCAACATCTATGATCCATCCTCAAGAATCTATATTGAAAGTGAACAATATACTTTCACTATCTTAAATAGAGAAACACAATGTGTACTAGGAAATATTGATAAAGAGAGTATCCATTGGGAATTTGTAATGGTAACCTAAAAAGAAAAAATAATTTAATTTTAAATTTTAAATTTTAAATTTTAAATTTTAAATTTTAAATATATTTTTTTGTCACCTCTCTCTACCAATAAGTGAATAAATAATAATAAATAAAAAGAAAGTCATTGCACCCAAAATCTATATACCTTGAAAAACACAATTAACCCTAGTAATTTTTTTTTATCTTTTTTAATATTATTATGTTACCTCCCCAAATTTTTCAAGAAGTTACTATTACTTGTCATGTTATATTAATCCATATGATGAAAATAATTAAAAATTGGATACTGGAAACTAAACTACCTATTGAGGTTAAATTAAACAAAAGTAATAGGATAAAAAACATAACGAGATGAAAATAGGATGATAATAAATGGAAAGGGTGGGGGGGGGGTTAAAGTAGGTGGGGTAGAGAGTAACAGGTGTTAAAAATAAAATTAACAAAGAAGAGGTTAAAAAAATGAAATTAAAACATGTTAAAAATAGGTCTCCATGCATGGTTGATCCTTAAGCCCTTGTCTCTATTGAGGATATTGGGATGTTTACTAATCTCATTAACTTCCATCAATTTTCATTTTTGGAAATGGTTTTCAATAACAATCAACTTTGCATCTTCAATTCAAATAACATGCTTAGTTTTATAAAAGATAAAAAAGTAGAAAATGATGAGTTTTTTGTTAGCTTTGATGTTGTGTCCATTTTCACCAATGTCCTTGTAAAGGAAGCTATAAATATAGTTAAAGCCCTCATGGATGTTAAAACTAATAAATTGGTTTCCTTTTGTCTAAACTCAACCCTTTTATCCTTAGAAGGCATCATCTATGAAAAATTCAAAGGTATGGTAATGGGTTCACCCCTTTCCCCTGCTATGGCCAACTTCATCATGGAAAATTTTGAAGAGAGGGCCCTCCACTCTTTTCTTCTTAAACCAAAGTGGTGGAAGAGGTACGTTGATGATACTAATCTTTGTTGGTCACATGGGAAGGACAACATTGGAATTTTTCACTCCCAAATAAACAATTTTAAACCTAGCATAAAATTCACTAAAGAGGTTGAAAAAAATGGAAACTTGCCCTTCTAAGATGTCCTCCTTTCTTGCAAGGATGATGGATCCCTTGCTCAAAAAGTTTTCAAAAAAGGCACCCACATAAACCTCTACCTTCATGCATCTTCTTAACCTATTGTTAATATGTTGTAAGTACATTTGTTTAACCTCTCCTTTGTTAATTTTATTATCAAAACCCATTCCTCTCTACCCCACCTACCTTACCCCCCCCTCTCCATTCATTATCATCATATTTTCATCCCGTTATGTTTTTGATCCCTTTATTTTTGTTTAATTTAACCTCAATAGGTAGTTTGGTTTCTAGTATCTAATTTTTAGTTATTTTTATCATATCTATTAATATAACATGACAAATAATAGTAACTTCTTGAAAATTTTGGGAAGGTAACACAATAATATTTAAAAAGATAAAAAAATATTTTACTAGGGTTAATTGTGTTTTTCAAGGTATGTATATTTTGGGTGAAATGGAATTATTTTTATTTATTATTATTTTTTCACTTATTGGGAGAGAGAGGCAAAAAAAATTAAATTTAAAATTTAAAATTAAATTAATTTTTCTTTTTAGGTTACCATTACAACTACCCAATAGATACTATCTTTATCAATATTCCCTGGTGCCTAATGTGTTTATCTATTTAAAATAGTGAAAGTATGTTTCTCACTTGTAATCTATATTTTTAAGGTTGGATCACATATGTTGATATGAAACATTGATTTAAAAAGTTTCACACCTAGTATTTACAAAAAATGTACTATTTAAGGGGGATATTGTTTGCAAATGTAGAAATAAGAGGGGTTTTTATCAATGAACTTGAAGTAACATCCCCTTTATGAATGGTATGTGAATCCTCCATGATTTCCTTGTGGATTTGATGTAAATTTTAAATTTAAGTGATGGGATCATGGACTTGATTATAGGGATAGTAGACACCACCATTCAAAGATTTTAAATCAATGTCATCCATGGTAAAGGCACAAAATAACATAAATATTAGAACAAGGTAGGAAATAAGAGAATGCTTATGCAACAACGATGTTCAAAGATAGGGCTTACCATATATTTAACCCTAATTTAGATATGGATATTATTTGGTGTTTAGGGTTAAGGATATAGAAATGATAGGGCACAAGGGTGAATATCAAATCTAGAGTATGCCAATTAATGTGCTAAACACAAACATACCTTATGCTAAATTTATAAAACTAATATAGGCTATTAATGGAAAGTGTAATTATGATATATATATATATATATATATATATATATATATATATATATATATATATATATATATATATATATATATGACATAAAAATAGATTAATTATATGTTTTTGATGATAGCATGGTGTTGGACCTGGTACATGTAGGAAGTAGGGAGGAAGATAGTTCTAGATTAGTTATTAGATTTTGGATCTGGTGCTTCTGGCTCTATAGATAGTTATGTCAGCCTTAGATAGTTGCATTGAAGTTATTATTTGGGTTTGATGCTAGTGTATTGTATGGAATACTCACTTAAATAGGATGAAACCACTTAGATTCTTCTAGGTTTCACTTCACCTTCACTCTAATACATTCAGATATTGGTCATGGACTATCACTTCTAGTGAAATGGAAAAACCCTAGCTTTGCATCTTTAATGCAACCTTGCATAAAAATGGGTTAGTGGGAAGAGGGTGTTGATTTGACCCAAAATTCCCCCATTGTTAAAGGGTGCTACCTACATATCCAATACTCCATAATAGGGTCTCATACTCGTTTAGTTCTCCCCTATGCATCTACTTGTGTGTGAATCATGAAAATGTGTAAAGTACAATAATGACCTAGATTGTAACTTGGAAAATATTAACTTATGATTTCTCCTTTATTAATTCACATTTGTAGATAGTTTTTTTCCTTTGAATTATGTCAAAATAGGGTAGAATAATAAATATTTTAGTAACTTGAGTGCTTCTTGAGTGTTCTTTAGTCTCATTGCTAGGTTTCATAGGTGGTGAATGAATAGGGTTGATATTGTATTTATACCAATCCTATTGGGATAATAATTGAATTAAAACACTTAAGCTGATCATTTTGATATTTTCCACTTACAAATTGGATGAATTTTAGGGTACTAGACACTTACGTTAGGCTAGGATAGTAATCGCAATGCTACTATTTGACCCAGATGTTAGTGATTAGGGATAAGGAGAGTAGGCTAAGGATTAAAACTTTTATAGGTATAAGAAAATCATATTTTAAGCATTCTAATAAATATGGGTTATCCATGTCAACAATATAAGGCTGGTTAGACTAAGAGATATGCTAAGGGGCACAAGATAAAATAGATGCAAGGCTTTCATAAGAAAGGTAGGTGTATAACTAATAAGAATAATCAGGGTCATGACTTTTCCAAGTATACAATACTAAGGTGCTAAATAATCATAAAAAAAAATCTACACATATTTAAAACACTTCTACCAACTTAATCTCACCAGGTCAGACTACTATAGACTATATTGAGCTAATCAATTATAGTAATTAGTTTAATTTTAGTATGGTTGAGATGATTAAATCACTTAATATTTATATATTTATATATTTATAGACTATACTTTATTACATCATCCAACCTCACCATATTTATAGTGTGGGTTGAATTGGATTAACTCATGTTCATCAGGTTATAAGTATTATTGGGTCTCATGGTTGAGCTAATCTCAACTGCCTGGTGTAAACTCACCTTTTTATCCAAGGTTGGAGGCATGTGTCCTCCAATATTTTTATATTTATGAACTTTAAATATTTATATTTGTCCTAATCTCACTCTAATAATTCATAAGGATATATATATTTTTCAAATCAAATTGCCAAAAATTAAGGTGATTACATCAATAAATAGGTGTACTCATCAATCTTGTTTTCTTTACTTTCAAT